>LPNX011019451.1:49351-104247 GCA_001517045.1 Pseudotsuga menziesii | reverse complement strand
TTCCTTGTTGTAACAATTCGTTTGGATCTCTCCAATTGGTTAAGTGGAGCCAATTTGTGGTGTTTTGGACAAAGCATACTTGGGACTGATTTTATAACTGATGTTCATAATCTCTTCATTGATTTGATGGTTGGAATGATCCCAGGAGTTTTTCTCGTGTAGGAGGTGATTGTCAGGTCTTTAGTTTTGTTGTTTTTCCTTAGATAAATATGAAGAAAGATTTGAACCCAGAATTTAGGGGGCATATACCTGAATGCAATTTTCCACACGCAGGATGGAAGGATATGTGTTTCCCTCATAAAATATTAGAAATGTAATACTCTATCCTTGAGTCGATGATAAATATTCACATTGAAATCTAAGGGGAGGATCAAACTTGTGTATCATTACTAGCTGAATTGCATCCCCGGTCTTCAAATCTTCTTTATGTGTATCCCACCAATAAACAATGAAATAAATAAAATTTAAAGAGGTTAAGTGAAAATTTTATAAAATATTTATAGTATCAAATGGAATTAATGTAGAACCAAATAACTTGCAATCGAAAATATACTCTCTCTATACTTATAAGCAAAGATTAAACATATATGAATGGACAGCAACCACTCCATTTATTAAATTACCCTTGTGGCTCTGTTTTATTTCATTTGCTCTTGTGGCTCAGTTTTCTTTCATTTGATCTTGGAGATGGTGACTGGAACCCTTCTCTGACGTGGCAGTCCTGATTTGCACGATTCACACTTAAATTATGCACGCCATAGCAATATCAATGCCATGCTATTGAAAAAAGAGTGAAAATTGAAACAATTCATAGCTATAGCATTTAGCAAATTTATTTGTCTATTCAATGAACATGAACCATACGTTTTACACATGACATCCTCGCAATATGGGCTACTGTCACCCTACCGATACAGTCTACTCTCACCCTGATGCCGATCATAACAAATTTCGAAGCTGAAGGAAGCTAGAGACTTGACGTTATGATTTTATTTTCGAATTCGGCTTTGCACTTTTATTATCAACTCTAATGAATTCAAGAGTAACAGTAGTAATCAAAATGGTTGGAGATCGCATTGAGTTGCAATGTCGAATGCAGGTTCGAAGTATTTGCCGCTGAGAATCGCTTTGGTGATCACATTGTTGGCTTGATCTGTCTAGTGAACTCCATCCCATATCACATATGACCTCGGATCGCCGCACGATTCCGCCTTCACAGCCTCTCCATTCAGAATCCCCGAGCTTCCGCACCATATATTGGCGTCGTAGTTATACTTTCCTCCAACTCCACAACAAGCTTGAGTGGTTTGGTTGAACCCTGCATGCATTCACACTGGCTGTTAGATCAATTAGAAATGGAAGGGAATAAAACAAAATAATCTACAATAAATTATACGCAACCAAATGGTCTCTTGATCAAATTTGCAGTGCGCAGTACCATAGTTGTAAGGGTTAGTCATTAAGTCAGAGACGATGTCGTAATTGTTGACATAGATGATGTTTGCGTCCTTGAGCTCATTTCGGAGGTTTGAAAGTTTTCGTCTCAGTAGAAAGTTATAGTAACGGACTGCTTTGTTGAAGGAAATAGAGCAGCCGTGCTTGTCCAAATCATTGGCGGGGACAAGAGAAAGCCAGAAGGGTTGGCAGCCTTGAGGCGCAACATTCTTCACCAAAATTGTTCTTGCACCTTCATTGTATAGCTCCCGTAGGATGATCCATCGCACAAACACCATGGATATGATCATGAGTTTAAATTACAATATCTCAGAATTACATATTTACTAGATCTAAAATCAATGTTCAGATGGATCGTGGCTGGCTGATTCAAAAGAATTTGTAAATCGAAATGGATATCATAGCTGATAATACCTGAACAGCAGCTGCAATAGACCTGGCCACGTTGGGAAGAACGCTCTATGGGATATGGTTTGGGATCATATTGAGGTTCTTGTACGCATAGCTGAAGTCATTGCCTCCGATTTCTAGCAGGTAAATTCCCTTCTCAAATGCATCTGCTCTTGGAAGATAGCTTTGAGCACCTAGTGCACCCACAAAACAAAAATGAATGTTTCCATCTACATTAGCTTCCAACATGACCATCGCTTGGCATTTATAATAAATTAGCCACGAAAACGCATGCCTTAATTACCTTGTGCACTGATGGTGGCCATGACCTGCTGTTTGAAGATCTTGAACTCATTGATCTGAACAGGGAGAGAAACTGGAGATATGAAGGAATTGGTGTCAATCGTAGTTGCACCGGAGGCTGCAAAGTTGGCTCCCGACCCATAATTAGAGCCCACAGGCTGCAAGTATGCACTCAGAAACGACAATCCCAGCGCCTTTGCTGTATCAAAATCAAACAACATTATCATAAAATTATAGATATTATCTTATGTACTTGTATGTGCGCAGAAAATATGGAAACTATAGTCAACAACATACCGAAGAAATCAATAGACAGGCGTCCATCACTGTAGCGATATACAGGTTTACCGAAGTAGGTTTGTCCATACGGAGGATTCTCTGCAGCCTCATGATACGGGAAAGCAAAGTGAATAGCACCGGTATCAGAGGTCGAGTCCCCGAAATTAAATACTGCATGAAAGTTGCAGGCACATGACAAGGTATCGACAACAGTTCCGCCATCAGAATTATGGTGTCATTGTTACCAGGTGTCGACTCAAATCTAGATAACAAACTTCGAGGATGACATCATCCCTGCTTAACCAATAGCAACACAAATAAATTCAATTTTAATAAATTTAAAAATTGCTATTTTTCATATTCCATAGTTTAACTTTGTAATAGAGATTTTAATCTTTTTCATATGGACCAACTAATACAAAGTCAACGCAGCTTGACTTGTGATCGATTACAATATACACTGCCTGCGGTAGGTATAATAATATGTTAATTCCATGTATTATGTTGTAATATAAAAAATCAAGACACAAGTTGGGTTCATTATTTATTTGAATTGTTTTAATTATGGTTATGTTTATTTACTTTCTATTTAAAATATTGCATATAAAAAATGACTAATTATATTTAACATATTGGATATAAAAAATGACTAATTATATTTAACATATTGCATATAAAAATGACTGATCATCTTAACCGTGATAGTATGAAAACACCTCACAATATTAAATGGATTGAGAATGTCTTAATTAATTATTTTAGTGTTTACTTATTTAAATTATATTTACATAAATTTACATTAAAATTATGAACATAATAATAATTATAAAAGCCATATTAATAATAACCTATTATAAATATAAAAATAATTATTAATTAATTATTTTTAGTGTTTACTTATTCAAATTAAATTTACATAAATTTATATTAAAATTATGAACATAATACTAATTATAATAACCATATGAATAATAATTTACTATAAATATAAAAATATATAATTATTTAATGTTACAAATCATTATGAGCTATACATTTTTACTATACAACTACTTTTTCTTTAAGCCAAAAAATTTATTTATTTGGGTAACCCACCTAAAAGTGAAATTATTTATTTATTTGAGTAAACATTATGCGAAAATTTATTGTAAAGTTTTTATGATCAAGTTGGTCAAGGATGACTGTAATTGAGTTTTTATTTATTTAAATAATTAAATGAAGATACACCTATCCAAAGGGGGCTGTTAAAAGAGTGTTCACTAACCCACTAGGATGAATGAACAACTGTAGAAGGCTAAATGATAAGTGGCAACACTAGCATTTCACTTTCTAGCTGTTGTAGGAAGCAAAATCCCTAAAATTGTGGTCATGTTTCCTCAGAGGAGGAACTGAGCAGGTGGCTCATAGTAATTTTAAAACTGACCCAAAGATCTAGGCAATCTTGTAAATACCATCGAATTGAGCAGGAGGCTCATTACATTCTATTCCAAGTGATAGAGCCTTGTGACTTGCTAGAAACTAAGAAGTCAGGCACACAAGGAAATTCGTTGAGGGGATAGCTAAGGTGAAATTGCTGAGAGATAAATCTGCTATTGAGAGCTAAGTTGCATAGATTTGAGCTGTGTGGGTTGTTGCACATCATCTTTATCCTAGTGGTTCAGTGAATAAGCTTGGGGGTCCTAAAGCAAGTAATCTTGTCCGCTTTCAGGATATGGTTGGGAGGAATGCTCTCCTTTGGGTGTTTTTCCCCCTTCTGCAATTATCCAGGCTCTAAGTTGTTTTGTTTATTATCCGTGATTTTATTTTAATTCTGTATCTAGAAGTTCATGAATGTTGATGGATTTTATATCTGGTGACTGTTTTTAAATTAGAACAAGTTAAAAGATCATCGTTTTATATATTATTTTATGAAGAATGTAATAGTCTCTAAAGAGATTAATGGTAACTGTACCATAATGTATCTGCTCTGTAAAAGAAAAATTGTAGTTATTTTCCTAAGAGGTTATAATCAGTTTCTGAGTTTATTTTATTATTTTTTCTTAAAGCTCAATCATTTACAGTGATAGATTAGGATAATCTTTGTTAAGTAAACAATGTTTTTCCTTCCATCTAGTTCATTATATATCCAAATTTTAATTAAAAACTAAGCTTCTAACTTGAAGTTTGAAACCTTCAATGCAATATCACTTAGCATTTAGTATAAACGGGTTCACATAGCTAGTATGATATATATATTTCCTCTCTAGCTCTCTATCCTTTAAAAGTAACCTTAAGTTTTAGAGTTACAGAAAGTTTCCATTACATCTGAAAGACTCAAGAATTATACCGAAGTTAAAACCTAGGGTTTAAGGACTCAAATCAAAACCCATACCAGAATCGATATAAGTTCACATAGATTTATTATCATTCATATATATATATATATATATGTTAGTGTTATTTATTAATTAAAATATTATATTCCGGGTTATAAATCATAAAGTATAAATATCTAAAAATTATACTATTAAAACCATGTACATATAAAATATTTAACCGGTAAGTTAAAGAACAAGTCAAGGTTTCAAACCTTGTAACCCTCCATAGACGAAGGCAGTTTTATTATAGCTAGGGTTTAAAATATTAATTTTGAACTACATTTAAACCTAGGAATTCATTAACAAAGCCTTATGGATCAAACCATATTAATTATATAAACAACAATCAAAACTTAAACAATGGAAAAGCTTCATCAGTGTATATTAATCTGTGGCCTCTCGGTACTAAAACATTCACATAACAAAAAAAATAGAGTAAATATTCCAAAGAAGAAACAATAAACTCTTCCATAACTCTACTACCAGGCCTCAACCCCTTGTTGCAAGTCGAGACTCAATTTAGTTTTCTATTGTAATGTCCAGTACAAATAACAATAATAAAACTATTAAGGAGAAAATGTAATCATGCACACAACTCTATTCCACAAACAGCCTTACGACTTCATCTTTTACCTAGCCAACGAGTTGCTAAAGCACCAAAAGCTTTTAAATTAAACAGATTCGAGATCACAGGGGTCTCATGGCCTTTATTTTACACGATTTACAAATACAATGAAAACCTTATGGGGAATTTTTATACAGGAGCAATTCTACAAGTTCAGATATTTCCAAACAAAAATACAAATGATGTAGCCAAAGAAAGGACAAACTTTCATTGTTATAACCAGAAAACGTAGTGAGTTACAATTTACGGAACCCAACGAAACTGGTTCTTTATAACCTTAATATCTATGTTTACAAGTTCGGTAGAGCTCGAACCTAAACAAAATAAAACTTACAAAAATATGTGAATAGATCTTAACCATAAATAAACTAAAACTATTACAAACAATCCTCTTTAAGACTCCATGGTTGAAGAGAACTTAATTTACAAAGATAACTAGAAAATGTTGTGGTATCGAAACCAATGAAGGGTTTACCATATTTACAACAAAAGACAATGCGAGAATGGTTCCCACTCCATGAAACACAAAGGCACAGAGCCACGGGGTCACCAAGTTCAAGATACAAGGAGCAAGGAGTGCAGGTATAGGTCTTACTGGAGCAATGGCCTTGCCTTTGTGAATACTGACCCTTACCCATTGCATCCACCACGGTTGATGCTCCTGCAAGAAAACATTCACAGTGGTCAATATAGATATATGTGAGAAATGTAGTAAAAGCAACAAGAATGTGAACACGATCCATAGATTAATGTACCTCACTAAAATCAACATTGGCGATGAAGACGTTCCACACACAGTCCAGAGTTCCAAAAATCAAGGTACAAACAAGCAATGTAAGTTCAAATTTCAGATCCGATACTAAGGGTTTCATGAAATGAAGGAAGGCCAAGAACTGACATTACAATGCCAAGAACATGAAAACCATGCTAAAAGCTAAAGGGCCAAAGAGCCATGGCTCTTACACAAAGAAAAATCCAAAACAATATAATACAAAGGTGAAAATCGAGATGAGTTAAACAATTAGGGTTTATGACATGACTAGTTTGCATTCCAGATGGAGGCCATAGGGCCATCAGGTGGCCTCTTAAATACCACTGTGTAATTATTTCGAAAAACCAAAAACTCTAATGTTTCATCCTTTTAATTTTACCTTATGTCATCACCGCTTATGCCTTACATTTTTCCTTCATTTTGCTTGTTGTAGCTTGGTTAGGAAGGTGCATGGATTTTCTCTTAGGATAATTGTTTACAAGTCCCCCTTGTATGTTTAGACCTTAAAGATGGCCCTTAGGAAGGAGAGAAACCTTCCTCATATCACCTACATGAAGTAAATGGTTTATGCATTAGCTACTAAGCTAAGTAAGACCATACACCCATCTTCCTAAGCATAATGGTTATAGTTAACAAACATTTAAAACATAACCAACAAATATAATAACTATAAATGATGTGAAGTAAACATGATGTTTTTCCATGATTTTGACGACAAGCAAATAATAATTAATTATAACTTTAAGTCGCATTATTAAGTTGTCATATGGAGGTCATTACATTAATGGACAAGGTACCAAGTACAAGTCAATACTAGTATGCATGGGTTTACTTTGTGTAATTATAGTTAGACCCGCATTTAATTTAATTTTTTTTACGAAATTTGGAGATGTTACATGTGGTATCAGAGAAAGTTTCCAAACACTAGGCCTGTAGATTGGATCACTCACATGCAAACAGGAAATAAAATACATTGATCATGCTTTAAAACTATTTTTGTACAGAAATATAAAATTGTAT
The DNA here is from genome assembly GCA_001517045.1 of Pseudotsuga menziesii. Taxonomy (NCBI): domain Eukaryota; kingdom Viridiplantae; phylum Streptophyta; class Pinopsida; order Pinales; family Pinaceae; genus Pseudotsuga; species Pseudotsuga menziesii. The sequence goes on along the minus strand of LPNX011019451.1, from coordinate 97,046 downwards.
TTTGCAGGAAATGGAAGGAATTGAAGTATCTGCTGAAGATGGATCCCATCACAATAATCGAGATAAAATTTATGTGGAATTAAATAATCAACCATTAGAACTACTTCAAACAGTAAAATATTTAAAAGTTGAATTACAAACTGTAAAATAAGATAACGAAAGAATTTTACGAGCTCATAAGGAACTAAATCAGATATTAATAGACAAAATATACAATGTAGGTAAAGATAAAAGAAAGGAGTATGAAACTAATAATGGAATAGTATCATACAAATGTAAGGGTAATAAATTAAAATTATCTCATAGTGAAAGTAAATATTCTTTAGGAGTTAAAGTAAGGTCACACAAAGGAAAGTACAAATACACTATTGAAAGTAGTGAAAGCGATAATGGTCCTAAAAAGAGGAAGTATAAACCTTATGAAGAAATCTCAGGAGAAATTAAAAAGATAAAACCTCCCATGTTTAACGGGGAAGTTTAATAGGGTGAAAAAGCGGAGGCTTGGTTATCGGGTATGAAAAATACTTTCAAATTTATAACTAATTCGATAGACTGAAAGCCCAGATGGCTATCTACAACCTAACCGGAAAGGTTGACATCTGGTGGTAGGACATAAAAAGACTTAAAAACCTTAAAGAAACATATTTAACCTGGAGAGTCTTTAAAAAATACTTCAAAAGAAAATTCTTATCTGAACAATATTATGAAGAAAGAACTAAAGAGTTTTATGAACTTAAACTAGGTCCAATGTCAATGAAAGAGTTAAGTAGTAAATTTTTAAGTTTATTTAGATATGTACCGTATATAATTGACAAAAATCCTAAGATACAGAGGTTTCTAAGTTGTTTGCCTACTAGATTCTACGACACAATTGAATTTGATAATCCAAAGACCCATGAAGAGGCAATGAGAAAAGATAACTTCTGTTATGAACAAAGTAAGAATAAGAAAGAATACATACCTAACTCGAAAAGTAAGAGAACCAATAACTTTGATTAGAAAAGAAAAGGTTTTAAGCCTAATAAAAGATTTGTAAATAACTCTCGGATTTTTTCTAAGAATAATTATCAAGGAACATATTTTAAAGGTAAAACATAGCAGAACATTACAACACCAAGAGGTAGAGTCATGCCTAATACTTATGTTAAAAACAATGAACAAAAGGAACCTATAAAGTGCTGGGAATGTTAGGGACCTCATTGTGCAAAGTGTTGTCCAAACAGAAAGGGGAACTTCAACAATGTGCATACAATCCAGGAGGAAGAAACAGTTGGTGACGTAGCAAATTGAATTCCTAGAATCATGCAGCCTTGGATAATTGACAGGATGATCATCAAATCTCCATGGTGGAAATACAAGGTATGATACAAAACCAGCTTGTTTCTATTCTGATTGACCTAGGTGCTAGTTTAAGCTATGTGTCACCTAGCATACCAGAAAAATGCAATTTATCTTTGAAAAAATTTGAAAAGTCTTGGTTGGTTAAGTTAGCTACAAGAACCAAAAGAAAAGTAGTTAATTATGTTGAAAGCTGTGAAATGTGTATGAGTCAGTTCAAAAATCAAGTAAAGCTTAATGTATTACCGTTAGGGTCTTATAACGTTTTAATATGTATGGATTGGCTAGAAAGACATCAAGTAGTTTTGAATTGTTTTGAGAAAACATTTACCTGTTTAAATGATAAAGGAGAAAGAATTACAGTCAAAGGGATACCTAGGAATGTCTTTGTTAGACAAATCTTAGCATTACAAATGAAAAAAAGTTGTAAGAAATGGATGTAAAGTTTTTTATGTACATATAGTAAATAATAAACACATGGATAAAGAATATAATATGAAATTCAATGATATTCCAATCTTACAAGATTTCTCATATGTTTTCCTGGAAGAAAATCCAAGAGTACCTCCAAAGAGAGATCTGGATTTTACTATTGAGTTAGTACCAGGAGCTGTACCTAATTCAAAGGCTCCTTATTGAATGATCATTTTAGAACTTGAAGAATTAAAATTACAACTACAAGAACTGATAGACAAAAAATATATAAAACCAAGTGTATCCCCTTGGGGAGCACCTGTCTTATTCATTAAAAAGTAAGATGGTACATTATGTCTATGTATAGACTACCGTCAACTAAACAAAATGACAATTAAAAATAGATATCCTTTGTCCTGCATCAATGATATGTTTGATCAGATACACAGAGTGACGATATTTTCAAAGATAGACTTGAGATATGGATATCATAAATTCAAAATTAAAGACAAAGATATTTTTAAAACTGCGTTCAGAACCCAATATGGGCACTATGAGTTTGTAGTTATGCCCTTTTGGCTAACGAATGCTCCAACAAATTTTATGTGCTTAATGAACAATATCTTAAGTGAATACTTATATAAATTTGTAGTCATTTTCATAAATGACATATTAATTTATTCAAAAATGAAAGAAGAACATGATGAACACTTGCAGATAATACTACAGATTCTGAGAGAACATAAGTTTTATGCTAAATTTAGTAAATGTGATTTTTTCAAAGATAAAATACAGTATCTAGGTCACGTGATATCCAAAAAATGAATATCAGTAGACCCAAATAATATAAAAGCAATAATTGAATGACCTATTCCCAAAGATGTAACATATGTACGATTATTCATGGGAATTATGGGTTATCACCGAAAATTCATAGAAGGATTCTTGAAGATCGTGAATCCCATAAAATCCTTGCAGAAAAAGGAAAAAATATTTGTCTTGAATCAAATGTGTGAATAAATTTTTAATTAATTAAAAGAATTGTTAACTACTACACCTATATTAAAAATAACAAATGCAAACAAGGATTTCGTTGTGTGCATTGATGCATGTAATGAAGGTTTTGGTGGAGTGCTAACACAAGAAGGTGACGTAATATCCTGTGAATCACAAAAGCTAAAAATACATGAAAAGAATTATGCAACATATGATTTAGAGCTGGATTCCATAATTCATGCTCTGAAAATGTGGCGCCATCATCTAATCGGTAAAATATTTCTATTAATGTCTGATAACATAATATTGAAATATTCGTTTGATCAAAAAAATATGAACGCAAGGCAAGCGAAATGGTTATCTTTCCTTAGTGAATATGATTTCGAGATCAAACACATCAAAGGGAAGGAAAACAAAGTGGTTGATGCCTTAAGCAAAAATGCAAGAATGAATTTTATAACTGCCATTAGCAGTTACAAAACAAAATTAGATGATAAATTGGAAGAAGGGATAAAAATGGACAATGAATACCAAAATCTAAGAGAAAAAGTAACCGATAATGAATCTAAAAATGTAAAAACAGATTGCAGTGCAAATGAAAAAGTCTTAATCTTGTATAAAACCAGACTTATGTACCTAACATACCAGAAATTAAATTGCTGATTTTAAATGAAACACATAAAAGTCCTTACTCCGAACATCTAGGGTACCAAAAGATGATAATAATGTTAATAAAAGAGTACTTTTGGCCTAATTTGAAGAATGAAGTTGCTGACTATATAGCTAGGTGTATAGAATGTCAGTGAGTTAAATCTAAGCATCAACACCCAACAGGTCTTTTGCAACCACTGCCAATTCCAAATTGGAAATGGAAAGTTACCATTATTGATTTTATAACTGGATTTCCTGAAAATCATAAACAAAATGATTCTATAATGGTAGTGGTAGAAAAAATAATCAAGGAAGCACAATTTATACCTGTTAAAACAACTCATAAGGATGCTAAACACTGGTGACATATTTATGAAGGAAATTTTTCGGTTGCACGAAATTTTGAAAGTAATATTTTGTGATAGAGATCTTAAGTTTAATGGTAGTTTTTGGAATTCATTGTTTAAAGGAATAGATACTAAATTGAATTTCAATACTTCTTATCATCTGTAAATGGATGGACAAACAGAAATAGTCAATCACTAGAAGACATGTTACGAATGTATGTTAGAGACTATACCAAAATAGGGGAAGATTATTTACACTTAGTCAAATTTGCGTATAATAATCATTATTAAGCTTCAGCTAAACTTAGTCCTTTTGAAATATTGTATGGTAGGAAATCTAATACTCCCATTTCATGGAGTAATCTGGTTGATAGGTTAATGTTAGGACCTGACTTGTTAAAAGAACTGGAACTAATAATGAAACTGGTACAAAGCAATCTGAAAACAGCATAGGACATACAAAAGCGTCATGCAGACCTTAACACAACTTAGAAAGAATTCCAAGTAGGTGAGCATGTATTTGTCAAGGTAAAACCCAGAAATAGCTCCTTTAAGTTGGGGAGTTGTGCTAAATTAACACCCAGGTATCGTAGAATATTCAAAATATTGGCAATAGTTCGACCAATGGCATATAAGTTAACTTTGCCACCTAATATTAGAATACATAATTTATTTCATATTTCCATATTGAAAAAATGTGTGCACGATGCTACTCATGTGATCGACTGGAGTGTTATTCGGGTGGAACCCAAAGGATATTTTTAGGTGGAACCGGACTGTGTTCTTGACAGGAGGGAAATTGTTCTCTAGAATAACACCATTAGACAGGTACAGGTGTAATGGAAACACCTTAGTCCAGATGAAGCAATCTGAGAATTGGAGAGTCATTTGCGAGAGGCATATCGAGCTCTGTTCCAGGAAGACTCAGAATAAAATTAAGCAACATTGAGGACGATGTTGAACTTAAGGGGGGCTGTTTGTAACCCACCTAGAACTGAAAAAAAAATTTTTTTTTATTTATTTGAGAAAACATTATGCAAAATTTATTGTAAAGTTTTTATGACCAAGTTGGTCAAGGATGTCTGTAATTGAATATTTATTTATTTAAATAATTAAATGGAGAGACACCTATCCAAAGGAGACTATTGAAATAGTGTTCACTAACCCACTAGGAGGGATAAGAGACTGTAGAAGGATAAATTACAAGTGGCAACACTAGCATTTCACTTTCTAGATGTTGCAGGAAGCAAAATCCCTAAAATTGTGGTCATGTTCCCTGAGAGGAGGAACTGAGTAGGTGGCTCATTTAATTTCAAAATTGACCCAAAAACCTAGGCAATATTATAAATACCATCGAATTGAGCAGGAGGCTTATTATATTCTATTCCAAGTGATAGATCCTTATGACTTGCTGCAAACTGAGAAATCAACACATAAGAAAATTCGATGAGGGGATAGCTAAGGTGAAATTGATGAGAGATAAGTCTGCTATTGAGTGCTAAGTAGCATAGATTTTCTGTGTGGGATGTTGCACAACATCTTCGTCCTAGTGGTTCAATGAACAAGCTCGGGGGTCCTAAATCAAGTGATCTTGGATACTTTCAGGAGATGATTGGGAGGAAAGGTCTCCTTTGGGTGTTTGTCCCCCTTTTGCAATTATCCAGGTTCTAAGTTTTTTGTTTATTACCTATGATTTTATTTTAATTCTGTATCTGGAATTTCATGAATGTTGATGGATTTTATATCTAGTGTATGTTTTTAAATTAGAACAAGTTAAAAGATCATCGTTCTAATTATTATTTTATGCATAATTTTATAATCTCTACACAGATTAATGGAAACTGTACCATAATGTATCTTCTCTGTAAAAGAAAATCTGTAGTTATTTTCCTAAGAGGTTATAATTAGTTTCTGAGTTTATTTTATTATTTTACCTTAAACCTCAGTCATGTATAGTCGTATATTAGGATAATATTTTTTAAGTAAACAATGTTTTCCCTTCCATCTAGTTCTTATTTATTATATATCCAAATTTTAATTAAAAACTAAGCTTCTAACCTGAAGTTCGAAACCTTCAATACAATATCACTTATCATTTAGTATAAACAGGTTGATATAGCTAGTATGATATATATATTTCCTCTCTAGCTCTCTATCCTTTAAAAGTAACCTTAAGTTTTAGAGTTACAGAAAGTTTCCATTACATCTAAAAGGCTCACGAATTACACCAAAGTTAAAAGTTAGGGTTTAAGGACTCAAATCAAAACCTATACTAGAATCAATGTAAGTTCACATAGATTTTTTATCCTATATATATATTAGTATTACTTATTAATTAAAATATTATCTTCCAGGTTATAAATCGTAAAGTATAAATATTTAAAAATTATACTATTAAAACCATGTACACATAAAATATTTAACCTGTAAGTGAAAGAACAAGTCAAGGTTTCAAACCTTGTAACCCTCAATAGATCAAGGTAGGTTTATTACAACTAGGGTTTAAAATATTAACGTTGAACTACATTTAAACCTAGGAATTCATTAACAAAGCCTTATGGCTCAAACCATATTAATTATATAAATAACAATCAAAACTCAAAGAATCGTAGAGCTTCATTAGCGTACATTACTCTGTTGCCTCTTGGCCCTAAAATATTCACATAAAAAAAAGAGTAAATATTCCAAAGAAGAAACCATAAACTCTTCCATAACGCTTATGTGAGGCCGCAACCCCTTGTTGAAGGTCAAGAGTCAATTTAGTTTTCTATTGTAATTTGCATTAAAAATAACAATAATAAAACTATCAAAGAGAAAATGTAAGCATGCACACAAATCTATTCCACAAACAACCTTACGACTTCATCTTTTACCTAGCCAACAAGTTGCTAAAGCACCAACAACTTTTAAATTAAACAGATTTGAGATCACAGGGGTCTCACGGCCTTTCTTTTACACGATTTACAAATACAATGAAAACATTATGGGGAATTTTTATACAGGAGAAATTCTACAAGTTCAGATATTTTCAAACAAAAATACAAACGATGTAGCCAAAGAAAGGACCAACTTTCATTGTTATAACTAGAAAATGTAGTGAGTTACAATTTACGGAACCCATCGAAACTAGTTCTTTATAACCTTAATATCTTTGTTTACAAGGTCGGTAGAGATCAAACCTAAACAAAATAAACCTTATAAAACTCTGTGAAGAGGTCTTAACCATAAATAAACTAAAACTATTACAAACAGTCCTCTTTAAGACCCCATGGTCGAAGAGAACTTAATTTACAACTATAACTAGAAAATGTTGTGGTATCGAAACCACTAAAGGGTTTACCATATTTCCAACAACAGACAACGCAAAAATGGTTCCCAGTCCATGAAACGCAAAGCCACAGAGCCACGAGATCACCAAGTTCAAGCTACATGGAGTAAGGAGTGCGGGTACAGGTCTTGCCCGAGCAATGGCCTCGCTTTCGTGAAGACCAACCTTTGCATCCACCATGGTTGACGCTCCTACAAGAAAAAATTCACAGAGGTCAATATAAATATATGTGAGAAATGTAGTAAAAGAAGCAACAATGTGAATGCGAGCTAGAGATTAACGCACCTCACTAAATTCAACATTGGTGACGAAGGTGTTCCACACACAGTCCACAGTTCCAAAAATCAAGGTACAAAAAAGGAGTGTAAGTTCGAATTTCGGATCCGATACTGAGGGTTTCATGAAATGAAGGAAGGCCAAGGGTCGACATTACAATGCCAAGAACCTGAAAACCATGTCGAAAGCCGAAGGGCCAAAGAGCCACGACTCTTACACAGAGCAAAAGAAAAACAATACAGTACAAAGGTGAAAATTGAGATGAGTTAAACCCTTAAGGTTTATGACATGACTAGTCTGCATTCCATCTGGAGGTCGTAGGGCCATCACGTGGCCTCTTAAATACCATTGTGTTAATATTTTGAAAAACCCAAAACTGTAATGTTTCATCCTTTTAATTTTACCTTATGTCATCACCACTTATGCCTTGCATTTTTCCTTCGTTTTGCTTTTTGTAGCTTGGTTAGGTAGGCGCATGGATTTTCTCTTAGGATAATTGTTTACAAATTCCCCCTTGTATGTTTAGACCTTGGAGATGGCCTTTAGGAAGGCGAGAACCCCTCCTTAGACCACCTGCATGAAGTAAATGGTTTATGCATTAACTATTAAGCTAAGTAAGATCATACACCCATCTTCCTAAGCATCATTGTTATAGTTAACAAACATTTAGAACATAACCAAGAAATATAATAACTGTAAATAACTTGAAGTAAACATGACATTCTTCCATGATTTTGACGACAAGCAAATAATAATTCATTATAACTTTAAGTCACATTATTAAGTTGTCATACAAAGGTCATTACATTAATGGACAAGGTACCAAGTACAAGTCAAGACTAGTATGCATTGTTTTAATTTAAGTAATTACAGTTAAATCTACATTTAAAACAAAATTACAAAATTTGGAACTGTTACAATTTGTAAAGTATTCTTATTCTTTTTTTAAGCCAAGTAATATGAAACTTTGTTGCTAATTTTAATTGTTTCTTATTCATTTTACTTCACATAGTATTAATACTTTCTATATTACTCCTCTCCTATATTTATTATTTAATCTAATATTACTAATTTCTTCAAAATTTTCATTTCTTTGATAATAAATAATTTTAAATAACTTTTATCAATTCCATTAATAATATAAATATTTTTTTTCTTATAAATTAAGAAGTTCATCATTAATATTATAAATAATAATTTATGCATTTTCTTTTAATTGACAACTTTTGTAATCTGTATTAAAAAAATTAAAACTTGTTTATTATTATTTTTAAATTTAGTTTATTTCATTTTTTTATCTTCATTTATTTCATATAATTATTTAAATTTAAATTTTATTTTATTTCGTTATTATTTTTCATTTTATTTCAATTTATTATCATTTTATTCATTTTTTTGGTAAGAAAATATTTATAGAGTTTTGAACCGGTGACCTTCCACAAGGAATGCTTTAATAATACACCCATCCACCGTCTATTCTATGTTTCGTGGGCTCTTTGATTCAACCTTATTCTCAACCACTAATTTCTATAAGTTTTTTTTCCATATAAGTTTCTTTCCATTTTTCTCTCAAGGCTAATTTCCTCATTTATATCTATTTCTACTTGCCATAGCTTAACCTGTATATTGATGACAAGTGAGTTTCCCCTTGAAATACGTCGATTATCGCTAAACCTCCACATAGTGAAATTCCAAAAGGCTCAACACAATGTTCATACACTTAGGAAACTTCCAAGCTGAGAAACATATAAGGGATTGTTGTTCTCCCAACCAATCCCTTAATCAAAATAATTAACGGCCTCATGAAACCCTCAATCAACAAACCATTGTCAACTATCATTCATCTTCCTTCATGGTCCCAAATTCCAACCCTTTATTCTTCAGGGCACAAGGCGAATCAACAAGGGCTTGAAGTCATTACAACAATATACTCATTACGAGCTCAACATGTCACTAAAGAGAATAGAACTTGGGTGGGAAGGATAACACTCCATCCCACAACCAATTGACAAATTGCCTACTACTACTACTACTGATTTCTTGTTTGTTTTATTATTATTATTATGCTTACATATATGTTTCCATTAATTAGTATATCTAATATGAAGCATTACAAGGCATTAAGACGAAATAAAGTGATGGCCTTAGCCATGCGGAGCATGAATTTGACTAGCCACCTATCATGAGGATTATTATGCTTCATAATAGATTATTGGCTATAAAACTTAGGGGACTGAACACCCTTTCCCCATCTTTTTTACAACTCACCAAAGGGGAGGTTGCACGTTATCATTAGCTGTTGCATCTACTTTGTTGTTTAGACCTCGAAGATTATGAAATAGGTCAATATTTTCAAAGGGTTGGAGGTCGATAAAGATTTAAGAGATGATACTGCTTAGCACACTAACTTGAGGGAGGGCACAAGTGATCATGTATGTGATTATGATTGTTGAATCTCCAAAGATGTGGATGCAAGGAAAATTTTAGGGGTGAAATTTAGCCCATGGGATTTTCCATGTTTTTTTCAAAAAAGAGATTCCCCAATTTGCATATTTTTAAAGAATTTTTTTGTCCAATTTTGATGGGGTAAATTTTTTTCACTCTAAAACTCATAAAATTATTATATAAATTATATGAAATATTTAGAAATTGAAATATTTTGGAAAAATAACTTCAAATATTTTATAGTTGACATTTTAAGAATTGGTAAGATTAGCCAAAGTTTATACACTTTTAAATACATATGCATCCTTACAATTTTCCATTTTTGGATGACCTTTAATTTATGATATTTATATATCCTTAAACCCTACATTAAGATTAAAGTTTATTTATGATTGAAGTTTATTTATAATTGTTTGTAATTATTATACTGAGATATAAATTGTTAATAATTGTTCTCCAAAATCAATAAACACCTCACCCACACCTACTATCTCTCGTGTGTTAAAATAACTATTACACCAAAGTATATAAACACCTCACCCATACCTACCACCTCTTTTGTGTTAAAAATCAATATTACACCTTATAAATATAAATGATTATATTATGTTTGTTGAAATCGATCTAATATATTTATTTTCTCATTTCATATATCATTGTCATATTTTCATAATCATTTAAAAATTATTGAACGGTATACCATATAACCACTCATATAACTACCCTACTTAAAAAAATAAATCTCCTAACATAGTTATATAGCTCTATCAATTTGAGTGTTAAAATAAATGAAACATGAGTATTGCCCAAACATGCCGTTGACGCAATATTACCATATATACTATTGGGTATCATGTGAATGATACAATTACATTAATTATAAAAAATGGAATGTTGTAGAGAGTGGAATGACATCTTGATTTATTGAGGACACAAAAAAACTATAACGCACAAAAACCATGGATCCACATTCCCAACAAAATTTAGATGAAAATAAATTAGTAAGATATGCATTCGTGATTGCTTCATGTTTAATTACGTACATTCTTTATTTTAAATTTATCTAATTTTTTTTAATATTTTAATTGGTCTAATACATTTATTCAATAAAGGAAGTTGATGTAAGTGTAAAGATGCATATGCATGGATGGGATATATTATTATGTCTTTGATAGGAGATAATATAGTTTTCGTAAAGGATTTATTAATCTGGGTTTATAGATTATAAATATTTTTTTTTATAATTAGAGTTAAGGAAAAAATTTATATTTATAAAATGTAATAATGGAAAATAGGTATGCAATTTTGTTATTGGCTGGTAGGACGTTGACGTTCTCCTCGTTTTTTGGTGCCCAGGAGGGGTGAAGAGCTGACGTCAAGTCTTGTCCACAAGTCTATGTCTTATTAAATTTTCTTACTAATTTTATTATGCCCAAGATTTCTCTTCTGCAAGCCCATTTCTTTAATAGCATTGGTATCTTCACCACTGATTTTCCTGACAAGCCTCCCCCACCTTTCAATTATACTCGTACTCCACCACAAAACCCAATGACATCTAAAGGAACCATGCTTAGTTGGATTCCCTTCAACTTAACAATGCAGTTAGTACTTTAAGGCACGAGCGTGCTGACAATGGAGAATCATCCACTCCATCTTCATGGCTTCAATTTCTTCATTGTTAAAGAGGGTTTGGGAAGTACAACCCTAAGAAGCATCCTTCCAACTTCAATCTTGTGGATCCTCCCGAGTGCAACACTATTGGCATTCCCACCGATGGTTGGAAGACTATCTGATTCAAAGCCGACAATCCAAGTAACTTAACCTTTACTCATCAGATTTATGATAGTCTATGACCTAGAAAGGTTTCTTTATTTATATTCATTGAATATATGGTTGATGAGTTGCATGAATGAATGCAAGCAATGACCTAAAATGCTCAGAATGATTATTTTATCCATTGAATATATGACCAATGAATGATTTTGAGGTGTTTGGTTCATGCATTGTCGTGTGGAGGTGCACACATCCTGGGGACTTGTGAGGAACCTCCTACCATAAACAATGAAAATGCATGATATAACAGAAATAACAAAGCACATAAGGATTTTATTGATCGCATGCCACTTCGAGGGGGAAACCTCCTTTGAGCAATCTCAATACAAAATAACTCGCGGATTCCTTCATTGGCCTCAATACGTACTTATATACTAAGTCTAATCCAAACAACAATTAATCCCCATGAAGGTGGGATAATACAATATACTCACGGGATGACTTACAAAGCATGTGTCCAACAAAAATATACTAACGAAATAAAGAGGAGGGTTGACATGGGTTCTTAACATTCCCTCCCTCTTAGAAAAGCTTTGTCCTCAAAGGTTTAGATGTGGAAATTGTTGTTGAATCTGAAGGAGTGGTTCCCATGTAGCATCCCTTAGTTGCAGGACGTGCCACTGAATTAAGACCTCTGTGATGGACTAAGAGCGAAGCTGACAAGTGCGCTTATTGAGGATGGCCTATGGATCCAAAATGATGGATCCTTCATTATTCAATTATGCTGAAAAAATTTGTGCTCTGATGTTGGTGACAATCACTTTCTTAAGACAAGAGACATGAAATACTGGGTGAATGCGGGAAGAAGGAGGAAGTTCCAATTTATAAGCAATGGACTCAATCTTCTGAAGAACATTATATGGTCCATAGAACTTTGGAGCCAGATTCTGACGCCTTTTGAGTTTTAAGGAGGCTTGCTTGTAAGGTTGTAAACAAAGAAAAACCATATCACCGACTTCAAAAGGGCGCTCAGAACGGTGTTGATTGACGTGTTGTTTGATGTGGTTTCTTGCCATGTGAAGATTGTCTTGTAGAATGTGAAGAATCGTATCAGAGGTTTAGAGAACCATGTTATTTTCCTGAACCAGTGAACAACTGGGGGTGTATGGAAGGAGCATTGGCAGTGCCTGACCATAAACTTCTTCATATGGAGTCATTTTAGATGTAGCATGGTAGGAAGTATTATACCATCATTCAATGGGAGGGAGCCACTTTTCCCACAAATGTTGTTGTTCAGAGGTGAAGCAATGGAGATAACTTTCCAAACATTTGTTGATGACTTCAGTTTGACCATCTATTTGTGGGTGATATCCTGAACTCATATTCAGTTTGGTGCAAGTGAGGTGAAATAGTTTTGTCCAAAAATGACTTCTGAAAGTTGCGTCGCGGTCTGAGACAATGGAAGAAGGGATTCCATGAAGATGGAATATCTATTCCATGAAATTTTGTGTGACTGAGGAGGCAGTATATGGATGGTTGAGAGCGAAAAAATGACTATATTTGGAGAGTCGATCAACGACAACCAAGATTACAGTATTCCATCCAGATTTAGGGAGCCCTTCAATGAAATCCATCGAAATATCTATCCAAATACTTGTAGGGATGGGCAAGGGTTTGAGCAATCCAGGAAGGAGTGTCGTTTCACCCTTGTGGCACTGGAAGGTATCACATTTGGCCACCATATGTTGAATTTCCCGTTTCATTCCCTTCCAAAAGAAGTTACATTGTCCCCTCTCATACATTTAAAGGAACCCAGAGTACCCTGTCGATGGAGAAGCATGGAGTTCATAGAAGACAACCTATTAAAGATCTGTGCTCCAGGAAAGCACCAGATAACCCTTGTATCTCAGAGAAGAAACATCCCAAGAGTAATGTGGTATAACAGAAGGGTTACTGGCCAACTGTTGGATGATTTAAGATAATGAAGAGTCATTGACATAGCCTTGTTGAACGGATTGTAACCAATTTGAAATAGGCATAGATATAGCCGAAAGAGAAATGTGGTAATCAAATGTGCGGGAAAGAGCATCCACCACAAGATTGTCCTTACCCTTCTTGTAAGTGATCTCATTGTCATAAACCGTGAGTTTGCTAACCCATTTCTGTTGTGTTGGGGATGAGTCCCATTGTTCCATGAAATATTTCAGACTCTGGTGATCAATCTTGATGCATAAATGATTCCCTAAGAGGTATGACCACCACTTCTGTATTGCATACAAAATAGCCATCATTTCCTTCTCATTGGTAGAGGCGGCTAAATTCTTACCAGAAAGGGATTTGCCAGTGAACACAATTGGATGTTCATCTTGAAGGAGAACAAAACCAATTCCATTGTCGCAAGCATCACTCTCAATAGTGAAGGGATTGGAAAAATTGAGCATAGCTAGAAAAGGTGTGTTACACATAGCTTGTTTCAATTTTTCAAATGCACACTCGAAAACATGTGTCCATGTAAAAGCATCCTTTTTTAGTAGAGCTATTAATGGAGCTGCAATATTCCCATAATCCTTGACAAACTTGTGGTAGTAGCCAGTCAGTCCCAAAAACACACAAAGGCTCTTAAGTGTCTAAGGATGTGTACAATTTTTCATGGCATATATTTTGACAGGATCTACACGAACCCCTTGTGCCAAAACAATATTCCCAAGATACTCTACTTCCTTCTGCCCAAAAATAGATTTATAATGTTTGGCATGGAGATGACGATCACAGAAAAGTTGCAGTACAAGATCTATATGTTGGAGATGCCCACCCCATATTTTACTATAGATGAGGATATCATCAAAGAAGACCATAATGAAGTTCTGCAAGCAGGGCTGGAATATTTTATTCATCAAATCCTGGAATGTGGAAGGAGCATTCCTGAGGCTAAATGGCATGACCAAAAACTCATAGTTCCCATCATGTGTGCAAAAAATTGTTTTATGGATATCATCCTCATGAACCCAAATTTGGTGATACGGGCCATAACGAAGATCCAACTTGGAGAAAAAATGAGCACCATGAAGCTCATCAACAACAGGAATTGGAAACTTATCCTTGATTGTGATGTGATTAAGTGCTCGAAAGTCAATGCAGAGGCACCATGAACCATATTTTTTTCATACAAGAAGAACTGATGAAGAGAAGGAACTGGTACTAGGGCGAATAATACCTTGCTTCAGTAACTCCCGAACAAGCATCTCAATGTTTGCCTTATGGTGAAACAAGTAGCGATTAGGCCTGATGTTGGGAGGGACGATTCCAGGAAGGAGTGGAATACGATGGTCCTCTAGTATTGAAGGTGGTAATCCCAATGGCTCAACAAAAACACATGCATATCGATGCAAAATTTGTTGTATATCCAAGGGAGTAGACGAGACAATTGAAGGTTGCATATGAATGAAATTGAGCTGAGCAATCAAACCATGTGAATTATTCTTAAGGATATTTTCCATGCGATGTGAACTGATGATGCTGAGAGATTGTTATGTAACCAAGTCCCAAATATAGCATAAAAAGAGCAGAAATAGAAAATACAATAGTAATCCACGCCTAAAAAATGAATAGCGGAGATAAATATCAATCATTAGAGAGAATTTGAGGTCAAAAATGGGCCTCCTAAGAGATGTACTACAAAAATATAAGATATATTAAAATATTATGAGTTAGGGGTTTTATGGGGTAGGTATATATGACAACTCACCTCCTACACTACTTTTTATGCACAATATAAATAACCATGGTTGAGTTACTTTTCTAAATTGACTATAAATAAAATTAATAAAATAACTCTAGAATGATGTGACTAAGATTCATTGTAAATTCCCAAAAATTTATTGTCCTTTAACATTTTTTTGTCTTGAACTTGTAAATAAAATTAAACAAAAATGAATTTAATTTATATGCATAACTAACATATTTTTTTCATATAAATATCATTCATGAATTTAATTTATTTTAAAAGTACAAGATTATATATATATATATATTAGTTTGACATTATGATATTAAATACAATTGAGTGAATATATAATTTAAAATTAAAAAACATGAAAATGACAATATATTATTTTATAAAAAAATGTGAAAAGACATTTTTATGAATTATGAGTACTTTACTTGAAAATGACAATAATATTATTTTATGAGAAAGTGAATTGTGAGTACTTTACTTGAAAATAACAATAATATTATTTTATGAGAAAGTGTGAAATGACTTTTATTGTGAGTACTTCACTTTATGACTTAAAAGTACTTGTACCACTACCTTGGTTAACTATGGGTTTTCATCCACCATAGAAAATGTGACAAATAAGCACTCTTAACTCATGCAATGCCACCTCAACCATGGGGGATGATGTCATCTACTAGAATGTAATTGGTTGATTTTTATAGTACATTTTGGTCCTTTTGAGGCCCATTTTTGACCTCAAATTCTCTCTAATGCCTCTTCGAGGGAGGAACCTCCTCACACAATGTACTGAGTACAAAAGACAAGATAATATACTATGATGACTAAAATGAAAAGATATCCTTCCTATATATAGGAGATAAAGGTGTACAATAACAACTAATAAACCCACTAACAGACCCAATCCTACATAAATGATATGTAATGCACCACAATATAGGGGGTAATGTGCCACACTATATGGTGTAACGTGTCATCATTAAGGGCTTAACATTCCCCTCCCCTTCAAAAAGTGTTGTCCTCAACATTGAAGTAGTTCTGGATGTTGATGTATAAAGGACTCATCTTCCCATGTTGAATCTTCTGTGGGTAAGTTCTTCCATTTAATGAGATACTCTGAAATTGATCAATTTCAAAGCTGTCTAGTTTGTATTTCAGTAATTTCTTCAGGCTCCAAGATGTTTTTTCCTTCCTCATCAAGTTCTGGTAACATCGTTTGAACTGGTAGCTTGTCACCTATAACCTTATTTAAATAGGAAACATGGAAAATTGGATGAAATCGTGAAGATGCAGGTAGTTCCAATTTGTAGGCCACACTACCAATCTTTTTGTAACACCTTGTAGGGACCGTAGTATTTAGGTGATAATTTATTATCCTTCTTGGTGTTCTTCAGGGACATCTGTTTGTATGGTTTTAGTCTTAAAAACACCCAATCCCCAACATTAAAGCTCCATTCACTACGGTGTTGATATTCTTGTTGTTTCATTCGATTTTGTGCTAGATTTAGGTTGTACTTTAAGAGTTGAAGAACTTGTTGTTGATGCTTCATGTGGTCTTCCACTGCTTGAACCTTAGAGTCTCTTAGTGAATATGTGATGGATGGTGGATGGTAGCCATATAGTGCCATAAATGGGGTCATTTTTTATGATGTATGGAAGGAAGTATTATACCACCATTCTGCCAAGGGTAACCACTTGACCCATTTTGTTTGTTTATCAACTGCAAAACATCAAAGATACACTTCCAAACATTTGTTTACTATCTATGTTTGTCCATCAGATTGAGGGTGATAAGATGAGCTATGAGCCAGTTGAGTACCCAAACAACAAAATATGTCAGTCCAAAATTTCCAGTGAAAATGGCATCCATGTCACTTACTATAATATTTGGAGTACCATGTAGTTTTTTGTACTGTCTCCATAAAATAATTTGTGACTGTGCTTGCTTCGAAGGGGTGAGATAGTGCACATAAGTGTTCATATTTAATAAGTCTATCAACAACCACCATGATGACACTCTTTCCTTCATACTTTGGTAAACCTGTGATAAAATCCATCGAGACCTCTGTCCACCTTTGGCTTGGAAAGGAAAGTGGTTGTAGGAGACTAGGAGTATTAATTGTTTCCACTTTATTTTGTTGGCAAACCAAACATTATTCCACAAATTTTTGAACGTTAGTTTTAAGACCATCCCCCAAAAAATATTTCTTTACCCTGTGGTAGGTTTTTAAGAAACTTGAGTGCCCTCCTATCGGTGAAGAGTGGAATTCAGAAAATACCTTTTTCTTGAGATGGGAACTCTTACCAAGATATAAGTGATCTTTGTACCATAACAAGTCATCTTTCCACCTAAATTTATTAGAGGCACTGGGATCCTGTTGTAGCTTTTGAATAAATGTCCATATTTTTTCTTCATTTTTCCATTCGTCTATTGCTTCAACTATCCAATCTAGTTAGATGATCGAAATAGCATAGAGTAATGCTTCAACATCGTCATTTTCCCTGGAGAGTACATCTACGACAACATTTTTCTTCCCCTTTTTGTAGATGATTTCAAATTCATATCCCAACATCTTTGTTACCCATTTTTGTTGCTCTTCTGAAGATATTCTTTGTTCCAAGAAGTATTTAAGGCTATCATGATCAGTTTTAACTTTGAAATGTCTCCCTATAAGGTAGGGGAGCCATTGCTTCAAGGCATGTAGTATTGCCAACATTTCCTTCTCATAAATGGACTTTTAAAAGTTCTTTCCCTTGATTGGATGACTTATGAAGGAAATAGGGTGTACTTCTTGCATTAGTACAGCTCCAATTCCATTTCCTGAAGCATCACATTCCACAATAACGGTTTTTGTGAAGTTTGGTGTTGCCAAAAAAAGATCTTTACACATGGCCTCTTTGAGTTGTTGAAAGGCTTGAGTTTCCTTTGGAGTCCAAGAAAATGCATCTTTCTTCAGTAACGATGTTAGAGGAGCCTCTATTCTTCCATAGTTCCAAACAAACTTGCGGTAATACCCTATCAGACCTAAGAATCCTCAGAGATTCTTCAGGGTTTTGGGAATCGGCCAGTCCATCATGGATTTAATTTTTTTAGAGTCTACCTTGACACCTTCATGAGATACAATATGACCCAAATAGTCTACCTCCTTTATCCCAAAGCAACATTTTTAGGGTTTTTCATATAGTTCTTTCTCCTTTAGTAGTTGTAGTACCCTGCCAACATGTTGAACATGTTCTTCCCAAGACTTTCTATAGATTCGTATATCATCAAAGAATACCAGCACATTTTTTCTAAGGAAAGGCTTGAAAATAGAATTCATCAAACCTTGAAATGTGGAAGGTGCATTTGTTAGGCCAAATGGCATGACCAAAAATTCATAGTGACCTTCATGAGTTATGAATGCTGTTTTGGGGATGTCTTCATACTTCATTCGAATATGAGGATACTAAGAACGAAGATCCAACTTTGTGAAGTCAATTGCTCCATGTAATTAAATTAACAATTCATCAATGACAGGAATGGGAAACTTATATTTAATGGTGATCTTGTTGATCTCTATATAATTAGGACACATACGCCATGATCCATCTGGCTTGCGTACCATTACCACTGGTGCAGAGTAAGAACTTTGGTTAGGCCTAATTATGCTAACCTCTAACATTTCATCCACCATATGCTCAATTTCACTCTTTTGGCTATAGGGATATTGGTAAGGTATGATGTTAGGAGCAACACTACCTGGAATTAAGTGGATAGCATGATCAAATTCACGAGCAGGTGGAATACCTTTGGGAATATCTTCAAATAACTTGGAATGCTTATTAATGACCCTTTGGAGATCTGGGGAAATAGGGAATTTTGAGGTTTGAACATCTAATGAGCATAATTGTGCAACTATACCTTTATGTCCCTTTTTTAAAAACTTTGTCATACCATTAGAGCTTATCACCTTGCTTGGTGTTCTCGTGATACCATTTAACTCATATTCTTTACCTTCCCATGAAAATTTCATGAAAAGTTTATGAAAATTAAAAGCCATTATTCCCAATGATTGTAACCATTGGAAACCCAAGACAACATCAACACCACCCATTGGGATATCAATCATTGGACTATTCAATACATATTACCCCATAGCTAGATTGATATTATGGCATTTCCCTGAGCAATTTATAGTTCCTCCATCTGCAATCATTACTTGAAATTTTGGTGCTGGATAAACAAAGCAATGAAGAACTTTGGCTAATTTATAGTGAATGAAATTATGAGTACTACTAGAATCAATCAATAATGTTACATTCTTATTTTATATGTATCCTTCTATCTTAATAGTTTGAGGAGTGATAATTCCAACCAATGCATGACAATATATGGTGGGAGTAATTTCTTCTGAAGTAGCCTCTTCTTGAGATGCTTCCTCGTCTTTTGGTTCTTCCTCTTCATAATCTATGTAGAATAATTTCTTCTCGTTGCACTTATGTCCCCTACTATACTTGTTGTCACAATTAAAGCATAATCCTTTTTCTCTTCTTTCATCTAGTTGTGGGGGTGTCAACCTTTGTGGTGGTTTAGAAGAAGGAACATTATTTTCTCTATATGTATTGGATAAGACATTTCTAGTAGTCATTGCCATATTTTTATTTTCAACCTTCCTTGCCATCATGAAAGAATTATCTAGCTATGATGGTTCAAAGAGACACACCTCATGTTGAATGTTATCTTTCAAGGTTCCAATAAAGAGATCTAACAAATTATCTTCTGAAATAGTCTTCACTCTAAGACTTAGCTACTGAAATTGCTTGATGTGATTTGTAACTCAACCTTTTTGCTTGAGATTTACCAACTGACTGAAGAAAGTGTTGCTATTTATATCCCCATAATGTGCAATCAATTCTTTGGTTAATATAGACCAAGAGATAATAGACTCATTTTTACGGTCACAAAGCCATTGGTACCATACAAACTAATCAGGTTCTAAATACAAGGATGGAATAGTTACCTTTTTCATAGTGGGCACTTGTTGTAGATCAAAGAATTGCTCCATCTGAAAAATCCACGTGATTGGATCCTTGCCATCAAAATTTCGCATGTCAATCTTGGGGATAAAGTAGTTTCTTGGACCTTAATTGAACCCATGATGTTGTAGTGAATCATCAACTTTTGAGGACTCCAAATTCCTACTCTCCAATTGTTTTTCAATTTTCTCTAGACGTGACTGGAATAAGTCATCGTTTTCCTTCTTATCCTCTTCTTGAGTAGATAATTGAGGAATAAAGTTATGTTTGATATTCTTGATAAAATCCTTCAAGTCTTGAAGATCTTCTTTAATAGCCATCCCTTTGAGATCTTCTTTACTAGCCATCCCTTTGAGATCCTCTTTAGTAGCCATCTTCTTTTCCAATTTAGCAAAGTCATCAATTTTCACATTTCCTTTAATCATATCTTCCAACTTGGACACTCTAAAAGAAATGTCTTCCATTTCCTTGTATGTCGGGGATGAACCCTCTGGGGGTTTGAGTGGAGTGTGATTCTCTCCACTTCTTTTTGGTAGAATTTTTAACAATATCACACCATAGGGTTTACCAAAATTATATCCTTCTGCTAAAATCTATTCAAATGCAAAATGGTCTACCTTTTTCAAACCCCGATTGGGAGACTGTTTTAGGGTCGACTTGTAACTGAGGTAAAATTTGAATTGCGACTCCTTTGAGTCTGAAAATTCTTCTTGTAGTAGCTTGATCTGTTATCTTTCTAATGTTGTAGGTCTGGCCTAATTTGGATCTGAAAATTCTTCCTGTAGTAGCTTGATTTGTTATCTTTCCAATGTTGTAGGTCTGGCCTAATTTGGATGAGCCAACAAAATTTATTGCAAATATACCAAAGCCTCTTATTTTTGGCCTATCCAGAAGATCAAAATTTTACTGTATGCCACATGTCCATTGTATTGTTTTTGTATTTGAAACTTCTACCAAATATACCCTAGTCTGTCTTCTTTCAGATGCAACTAGTCTCACTCAATTTGGACCTTAGATTCTTCATATATGACCTTTTTCTTAAGAACACATGTTTTAGATTCGCTGTAGGACTAGTAAAAAACCATAGATTCCTCCACAATTATCTCTGAAATGGTAATGGATTAGGATCTGAATTGTTTGATGGAGATAGTTCATCCTGTTTTATAAGTGAGTTTTTAACGTCGATCTCTGAATGCTGGTAGAAAAAAAGTTGTAGAGAAAGTTCCAAGATGACCCATTTTGCAGAAGCCTTTTCTGAGAAAAGAGCTCTGATACCAAATGTTATGCAACCAAGTCCCAGATATAGCATAAAAATAGAAGAAATAGACAATCATAGAGTAATCCATGCCTAAAAATGAATATCAGAGATAAATATCAATCCTCTTCGAGGGAGGATCCTACTTACATAATGTACCGAGTACACAAGACAAGATAAGATACTATGATGACTAAAATGAGAAGATCTTCTTCCTATATATAGGAGATAAAGGTGTACACAAACAACTAATAAACCCACTAATAGACCCAAGCCTACATAAATTATATGTAATGCACCACAATATAGGGGGTAATGTGACACACTATATGGTGTAATGTTTCATCATTAAGGGCTTAACATAGACCCTGGTTGTAAGCCCTTCAATGTGTGTTTTTGCCCATTGATTGAAAACTACATCCAAAGTTCAGAAAAATTGGGTCCAAATGTGCGTATCCATTGAGCGCCCAAAACCACATCACAATCGTGTAAGGGAAAGGAAAACATGTTAGAGTGCAAGTTATAATCTCCAATAGAGATTCACACATTACGACACTTCCCTTTGCAAGGTAAGGTACCTCCAATTGCAATCATGACTTCAAAGCTGGACCAAGGATGGAAAAAACAATCATCCTGTTTGGAGATCGTGGGGTCAATGAAGTTATGAGTGTTACCAGAATCAATGAGTATTGTAAGAGGGATATTTTTGAATAAACCCTTGAACTGCATGGTTTGTAGGGTGGTGACTCCGGATAAGGCATTGAGAGATATCTTTGGATGGTCGTCTTGAGTAGGAGGTTCAACATGAAGCTGTTGAATGTCATCCTCATCATCTACTAGATCTTGAGCATCATCATAAATTTCAGGTGCAGGTGGAGAATCCACATCTAAGAGATAGAGATTTTTCTTAGAACATCGATGTACCTGGGTGAATTTCTCATCATAATTATAAAAAATTCCTTTTTCTCTCCGTGTTCGCATCTCAGATTCAGACAAATTCTTGATACGAGTGGTTCTAGGAGCTGGCGGGATTGGAGGTCTTTGGAAAACCATATTTATGAATGAAACAAAATTAGTTTTGGAGCATTATTGAGCCATGATCTTGTCCTCCACCAACTTATCCAACCCTAGGGATTCCATCATTGTGTTGGGATAAAACATTTTAATCTCAGATCAGATTGCATCCTTTAGACCATTGATAAAACAACTCCCATAGAATGCATCAGACAATCCTTCTGTGTGATTGGTTAGTTTCTCAAATTTTGTCTGATACTCACTCACAGTGCTATTTTGGCAAAGTTTGGTGAGTGCTTCGGTGAAGTCATTAAAAGCACTATGGGAAAATCATTGTAAAAGGAGTTGGAAAAAATCTGTCCAGTTTGGCTCTTCATGAGCCTTGATGTATCAACAGAACCATTGAAGGGATTCATGTTCCAAATGAAAGGATGCAAGTGGGAATTTATTGAGATCAAAAGTGTTATGCAGGCTGAAATATTGTTATGCCCTATAAATCTATCTAGTCGGATCATCACCATTGAATCAAAGAAAATCAAGCTTCGTCCCACGAAAATTGTTGGAAGAAGAGAACCCAATGCCTGCAGAAGACTTGAGCTATCGTCAGTTGCTCATGGATGAATGCTGAATATGGAGGCTGAGAAAATTTTCATCAAGATCGTAGAGTTTGGTCTTGAGGGTGTTATGTCTAGATTTTGTTCTTAGTATATGAGTGTTATTTCTTTAAAAAAAATTGATTTCTTATTACTTTACATTTTTGAGTTAATTTGAGATTTTCTTTTTTAGTAATAAGTATATTTTTGTTTGATTTTATGCTTGTAATGATCTTGATTTATTTCATTTTATTGGTTTTAAAGTTTTCTTTTGGGCTTATTAGTTAATGTATATCTTTAAAGTCTGAAAAAATTATAATGAATTTTGTTCTAAGCTTTATCTTTATGACATAACCCTCGTTTTTGAGTCATTGTTCAAAAAATATTCAAAAAAGGATTCATGTAGCAGCTTTGTTAATCCTGTTTTTGTCATTATCATTGGGAGCATATTACGAGGTGATGGAAATGAATTCTAGAAAAAAAAAAGAGGTTTTTTTTCCATGACAGACTCATTCACAAAAACCTCTCTCAGTTTTTCAACACCTATTATCATTTGAGAGATTCGAATTCATCTTTGTGGCCTATTTTTCAGGGTTTGAAAAATTTAATAATTTACTGTTTTAGTCACAAATTTCCAGCATGGATTCCGATCAATTTAATGGGAATTTTTAAAAACCAAGAGAGGTTTTTGTTCATAACGGACTCATTTAAAAAACCCTCTCTCATATTTTGAACAGGTGTCCCGTATCAACATATATGGAGGCGTCTTTGAGACCCAAATTTTCATAAATTCACCAAATTTCCCCGAATCCGATTTGCTATTTTTGGGTTAATTGTCTTTAAATATTTTCAGTTAGCATGGAACTAATTGATGTAACTGTTTCAAATTTTGACCTAGAAGGTATTTATGGAACTACTTTACCATTGGATGATAAGAGGAAGACAAACGTACAGTTTAAGGGTTCGAATTTTGACTCAAGGAGAGGCTTCTAAGCTGTGGTATCTCAAGCTAAGACTGATAACTCTTATGTAAGTTGATGACTGTTATTGATTATATACAAACTGAGAATCCTTTTTACCTGTTATGTTGGTTTCATTTATGATTTGGTTGATTACTCAACATACAACTTCATTTCTTGTTTAAAGGTTTTATTCATGCAAATGCTTGTATCTTGTGGGTGGAATCAGTATTTCATGTTTAATGTTTATGGTTTATTCAGATGTGTTTGATCCCCAGTTTATTAAACTTGTTCTTGATTTAGTTCTGTGTTAGCTTGTTTATGTTTTACCTCATTGTTGATAAAGTTTTAAACCAAAACCATTAAAAATCAATTTCATTCTGTTTTCTTTTTTTTAGATTGTGTTAGCTTGTTCTTGTGGTAGTCTATGAACAATTTCTAGCACTAATATCTTTGGTGCCATTGTCAGGGACGAAACTGAAGTATATATTTCCTGTGATATCATTATTCAACTGATTTTGAGAGGTGAACAGAGTCAGAAAATATTTTAGACTATAATTTTTCACTGGCGACTCCACGGAAGAAAGATCTATTGGCCACTCCACCGATTCAAGATGTCAATGAGCATGGAAGCCATTGTGGTTGTGAGGTATGCTTTTTGTGATTTCTCAAATATTGTTGGTTTTCCACATCCAGTGCTTTCTATAACTGAGTGGGGTGACTATCTTCCTAGATTCAGAGGAAACAAGTATGAGCATCCTCGTGAGCACTTATTAAATTTTCATAAATGCATGCTTGAACATGATTTTGTTCACGAGGATGTCTTAATCAAGATGTTCAGATTTTATTTAGAAGAACATGTTCGTGAATGGTGTCAATCCCTTTCCGCTGCTAGCATTCATTCTTTGAAGGAATTTCATACTATTTTTCATCATCAGTATCAAATATTTTATCCGACAGATCTTCTATTTGAAAATTGTTGTGAGGAATATGAATTGCATGATGAGATTGAAGATATAGATAGAGAAGAATTGGTCCCTCACAATCTTCATCAGTTCTCTAATAATCTTCAAGATGATAGGTTTTCCCATAAATATGAACTAGAAGTGAATAATGAAGAAGCTGAAGGTTCTTCTATTATCATTAATTCTTATTATTATAAACCTGAAGATTTGGTTTCTTTAGATATAAAACACAATGATCAGTTGTCTTTTGGTCAAATGCCAATGGAAATTAGTAAGGGCAATCCCTAGCTTTCATATTTTTAGACAAAAGGAAATTGCGCCAACCATGAAGAATTGGATTTGCAGAGATCATTTATTTCCAAGGAGGAACAACAAGAGGACTTTCTTTGTCTTTATGTACCCTTTACTTCAAATCTAGATACAAAAAAATGATAATGACGAGGAAGATCATGCTAATGTTTTTTCAAATCAGCCTTTTTATGATGAATATGATGAAGACATTGAAGTTTTAGATCGGAAGTTTCATGATCATCAGAAACTGATTGTAGGTGAATTATATTCCAATCTTTTTATTGGACAAGAAAAAGTTCTGAATTGCTTTGACTCTCAAATTGATAGCAGTTAGACTGTAGATACTTTGAATATAATATTAGATGTGTCTAATAGCCATGGCCGTGATAAATTTGTTGCTCAAAACCATTATGAAAATATGCCAATTTTTTATGGATATAAAGAAGTACTACAACCATTCTTTCAGTCCTCATTAGTTAAGCAACACTCTTCAGAAATCAGTCAGCTTGAGTTAGTGGAAGATATAAAACATGATAACCTCAACAGAGTTGAAGATTTTATATATTGTTCTCTTATTGCATTATGTCATGGAGTATTGAGAATTGAGGACACCCATTTGCAGTCCATTATTTTTTATCAACATGAAGGAATAATTTTGCATGAGTTTCATGATCCTGTGGCTTCTTGGATGGAGTTTTATTTTTCAAAGGTTTCTAATGCTCCAACTTTTGGCATACTTCCTATTTCCAGTCGTAAGTATCAGCTGCCTACAGACTCTTTATTGCATTTATCACATCTTTTGTGGGTCTTCTCAAACAGTAGCATGCATGGAATTATGATTCTCAGTCAAATGGTTTCTTGGCATCACTGGAAGTATGATTACACTTGATTGGGTTGTTTCCTTCGATTAGAAGTAGGAGTAGAAGTAGCAGAATAAGCTCGCTATACAAGCATGTAGATTCTTTTCAGTATGATGGTTTGTAGCAGTATTTTGTCATTTCAGAGGTATGTGTTCAGAGTTTGAGAAAGTTGCAGAGATTTGGTAAATGACTCCATAGCCCAATTGAAGCACTCACGCTTCTTATCATCAGTTGCAGAGTAACTTCAGTTTGCAGAAGAAGGTTCATATTTTGATTGGAAAAACAAGCTGCATCCTTTGGTTAACAGTGAATGGTAGGCTGGGAATGAGATACAAATGACTCCATCACCCAATGAATAAGGCACAAGGTCTATAGGTTCTTGAAACCTCACAGGGAGGTTTTCATCCTGCAGCAGGAGCCAGATGTTATGTCTAGGTTTTGTTCTTAGTTTATGAGCGTTATTTCTTTAAAAAAAATTGATTTCTTATTACTTTACATTTTTGAGTTAATTTGAGATTTTCTTTTTTAGTAATAAGTATATTTTTGTTTGATTTTATGCTTGTAATGATCTTGATTTATTTCATTTTATTGGTTTTAAAGTTTTCTTTTGGGATTATTAGTTAATGTATATGTTTAAAGTCTCAAAAAATTATAATGAATTTTATTCTAAGCTTTATCTTTATGACCTAACCCTCATTTTTGAGTCATTGTTCAAAAAATATTCAAAAGCGGATTCCTGTAGCAGCTCTGTTTTTCTTGTTTTTGTCATTATCATTGGGAGCAAATTACGAGGTGATGGAAACGAATTATGGAAAACCAAAAGAATTTTTTTCCACAATAGACTCATTCACAAAATTGTCTCTCATTTTGGCAACATCTGTTATCGTTTGAGAGATTCGAATTCATCTTTGTGGCCTATTTTTCAGGGTTTGAAAAATTTAATAATTTACTATTGTAGTCACAAATTTCCAGCACAGATTTCGATCAATTTAAGGGGAATTCTTAAAAAAAAGAGAGAGATTTTTGTTCATAACGGAATCATTTAAAAAAACCTCTCTCATTGTTTGCACAGGTGTCCCGGATCGAGAGATATGGATGTGTCTTTGAGACCCAAATTTTTAGAAATTCGCCAAATTTCCCCAAATCTGATTTGCTATTTTTGGGTTAATTGTCTTTAAATATTTTGAAGTAGCATGTACCTAATTGATGTAACTATTTCAAATTTTGACCTAGAAGGTAGTTATGGAACTACTTTACCTTTGGATGATAAAAGGAAGACAAACATACAGTTTAAGGGTTCAAATTTTGACTCAAGGAGAGGCTTTTAAGATGTGGTATCTCAAGCTAAGACTGATAACTCTTATGTAAGTTGATGACTGTTATTGATTATATAAAATCCGATAAGACTTTTAACCTATTATGCTGGTTTCATTTCTGATCTGGTTGATTACTCAACATATAACTTCATTTCTTTTTAAAGGTTTTATTCATGCAAATGCTTGTATCTTGTGGGTGGAATTAGTATTTCATGTGTAATGTTTATGGTTTATTCAGATGTGTTTGATCCCCAGTTTATTAAACTTGATCATGATTTAGTTTTGTGTTAGCTTGTTTATGTTTTGCCTCCTTTTTGATAAAGTTTTAAACCAAAACCATTAAAAATCAATTTCATTATGTTTTCTTTTTGTGATTGTGTTAGCTTGTTCTTATGGTAGTCTAGGAACAATTTCTAGCACTAACAGAGGGAATCAAGTTCTTCTTCCATTTGTTTATTTGATCTTACATGGGTGACAACCATAACCATGAGTTTTTTTTCAGGGGGGTGGGATGGGTAGAAAAACAAAAACACAAATGTTTTTAGAAAATGAAAATTTGGAGTTGGAAAAAACTTGGGTGAGTAATTGGGGTTTGACTAGGTTTTGGACACTTTCTGAGAGACAGAAACGCATAAAATGAGAATTTCAGAAGCAGGGTGAAAGAATGGGAGATTTTTTCAAAGAGGGACAATGAAGCAGAAATGAGAAACGAACACTATGGAAAAATTTGAAGGCGATTGGGTGAGAATAAAAAAAGTTATGACAAACCCTAAAAATAGAAAAATGTGGGATTTCGGGCTTTGAGAAGTGTAATTTGGGATAAGGTCCTCAAGGAAGGAAATATGAAGAATGGAATTACAGTGGTTCTAGTGAATTTTCAAGGGAAACAACGCAAAAACAAAGAAGATATGGCCAATTTGTTTTCAATGGAATTGATCTGTGGCAGCTCTAGAAATCCGTGCTTTAGCAACTAGAAATAGATATGAACCCTAGGTATGTTCTTGTTCCTAAAGGTTTAGGGTATTCACTCGACCACCAATGTTGTATAACAAATTGCATATTGGTGTAGTACTCCTCTCTCCATGACTCAGGTACAACTGATAATTGCTTTGCCACAAACGGCAACTCTTGGTTTACCTCACGGGTGGGGACTAGTCAATCAGGTAGGGGTCATTTACATTTTCTCTTGGTAGGTCTTCTCAATGGTCAGCTACTTCGGGGTTCTTGTGGTACTCCTCATAATTATTTTTAGGGCTATGCCCAAGTACTTCCCACAGTTAAGAGGATAGCGTTTATTCCTTGATTCGAATGAACAATATAGATGCAAACACTAGTACAAAATGAGAAATTAATGACTAAAAAATGACTAAAATCCGGCTATAAATGACTATTTTTGAGTTGACGACTACTAGTAGCTAATTTCCACTATCTTATAGCTTGAATAACTTAGTCATTAATAGCTTGACTTATTAGTCATTGATAGTCAATGATTTAGTCATAGATATAGTCATTGATTTAGTCATGAATTGCAATGATGAATGACCAAATATACGACTAAATAAACTACTAGATGATAGTCAATGATTTAGTCATGGATTTAGTCATTGATTTAGTCATTGATTGCAGCACTTAATGACCAACTATACGACTAAATAAACTACTAGATGACAACATATTAATGACCAAGCTAAATACGACTAGATACAGGAAATTAGCTACCAATAGTCGTATATATGCGAATTTAGTCATTTTCGTAGTCACAAATTTATGATAGGGTATGGAGGAATTGAACCACCAACCTCTTGCCTATAATTAGGCAAGTGCTCTACCATTGAGCTAGCACCCTTTAAGAAGTTGTTATTGCTTGATAATGATGATATTCAAAATGTTTTTGCATCATTCAAGCATACAAAATAATGATTATCAAGTTACTATAGATCCATAATGGCTTACCCTATACTAGTCCTTCAAGTCATTTTTGCACTTAATAAATGCATTTGAAAGACTTGTAGAACTATTACAGGGTAAGCCATTATGTATCTATAGTAACTTGATAATCATTATTTTGTATGTTAATTCATCGCATTCTACACAAACAAATCTTTTCAATGATAAC
Organism: Pseudotsuga menziesii; assembly: GCA_001517045.1. NCBI lineage: Eukaryota > Viridiplantae > Streptophyta > Pinopsida > Pinales > Pinaceae > Pseudotsuga > Pseudotsuga menziesii. The sequence continues at coordinate 67,360 of LPNX011019451.1, read as the reverse complement.
CAATCCAATCATTAGTGTGTTCGACAATCCAATATTCCCCTTGAGTAAACAATTTAATTACATTGGTATAGCTATTTTCCATGCAATGATCAAGTTTTTAAACTTCTAAGTTTTCCTCAGCAATGTATTTCAACCAAAATCCAACATATACAAAAATTATATAAGAATACTCACAGAAAATATTGGCATGCTTTTGTTATTTGAGTGCCACTCTAAGTAAGATTTCTTAAAATCAAATGATACTAACAGAAGTATTTTCAAATCCAACATATATAACTAAAAAATGTAGAAGAAATACTTCAAAGAAGACAAGGGGAAGATATTGGAATGCTTGTACTATTTCAGTGCCACTATAAGCAAGATTTCTTGCAATGAAAGGATATGAATAAGATTGATTTCATCTCACAACCAAAAACATTTTCATAAGATCATAACCATCAATGTTATGACGTTTTTGTGGGGAGTGATTTTCCCATATAAAGGGATTGATGTCACAATGATCTATAGAAATAAAGGTGAGTACATCAAGGTCAAAAGATTCCATGCCCAAAAATGTCTTGAATTATCCCCACAACCATTTCCCACCCAAATTTATGTTGGAAAAGGAAATGCACCATTCACAAGGCAAACACGGGAGCTCCACAGATTGCTTTCGGAGACCCCATAAAAAAATGATGCTTACAGACCATTAGTCTGGGTGGTCTCCAATCATAATTAAAAAATTTCTAAAATGTGTTTTGTATCCTAGCAGTATTGTCTTTTAGTTAAGTTACCCAAAATCCCAATGGGCTAGCTCAATTGGTTTGAATTGACCCATTTCAAGGCATAGATTGCAGATTGTGTTTAGAGACTATCAAAATTAAGCTTCTAAACCACTACTCTAGTTGGTATCCAATCATAATCAAACATTTTATATCCCATAGTCTCCTTATCCTAGCAGTATTGTCTTTTATGTAAGTGACCCAAAATCCCAATGGGTTAGCTCCATTGGTTTGAACTGACCAACTTCAGTGTAGAGGTCGTTGAGAGGTCATGGGCTCAAGTTCGGTAGAGTACCTCTAGATTAGGAGCACATGTTGTACTCAAACGGTGTTTACCCAGGCCTAGAAGACATTCAAGGAATGTGAGGAATTTCCTATAGGGTTTCCCCAAGTACATTTTCCATAGAAAAAATAAAGCAAGTTACCCAAAAACAAAAACTCAAAAAGAGAGGGGAAAGAAGAAGAATATCAACAATGCTAGACAGTAGATTGGCATGAGAGTAAGCAACCATTTCTAGATGACCTCATCAAACTAACATGAGCAAGTCAATGTTAAAAAAAAGACATTCACAAAGTGCATCCATAAAAGCATCAACTAATAATGAAAAAAGGCATTATATAAGTTAATAGAACAAAATAAAAGACAAATTTTTTAGTTACGCTTTGAAATATCCTTCTCAATGCGTTTGATATGAATTGCTGAAGGAAACTCCATAAATGGATCTGTGGTTATTACAACAAGTTTATCCCCTTCTGCAAGGTCCACTGCTCTAGCTGGGGATTCAAAGTTAAAAGAAAACAGTTGAGTTCATGTCTCTACATGCCATAACTTGACAGCCTAATTTGCATTGCTCATTATTAAACGTGTAGAATACCCTACATCATGTACCATTAAAAATATCATTTAGTTTCAATATTCCAAAAGCCTTGAATCATGGGAATTCGAACATTCATATAAATAGATAAATATTAAACAAGACCCAAAATTATTAAGAAGGCACAAGGCTCCATAAAATCATTAACACTATTAATATTGCATGGGTACATAAGGTGCAAGTACATGTACAATAAGGATGAAAGCTTTTGGAACTACAGGTAGGAGAGCACATTGTGTTTTCTTTATAAAAGAGGAAGTCATCAATATGCAGATGCAACATGTACAAGTACATCCTATGGGAGAGCGGGGGGTATCGAAGTACCCATCCTTAAGCCAATATCTATAGTATAAATTTTAAAAAATATGTCTCCTGGGTTTTCCATTCCTAGACTTTTGACATCTTCAATGTTTTAGAATTAAGTCAAATGCATCTATTCCTAATCATAAATACAGAATGAGCAATCAAATCTTCCATGCAAAAACTTTTAGAATGACTTAACATGTTGACCACATAAACAATAAATTGACAATCTCGTGACAAAAATTTATCAAATCCTTGGTAAATACAGACAAGCTGAATATTATCATGAGCTGCCACATCCTTGCTACAACAATATTGATATAAATCTACAACTTAAGAGGAATTAACATATTATCCATAGTGATTTTGTTACAAACCATAAGAAATGGAATTTTCCCCCAGATTTGTATGATCAGGCAGGAAATATATATCATAAATACTGGAATGCAACAAGTGTGTATTCATGGAATTTAGATGGTTGTTCAGAACAAGAAACTAGGACTCTTGTTAATTCCATAATGGTCTATTATATAACGTATGTAACTTACGATAGTAATCCAGTTAATGCCTGCAGAAAGCTAATGGCTAGCTTTGAAGGCACATTACAAAATTGGCTCTATGCAAAACAAAAAGAAGATCCTAATCTGATGAATCTTTGGGAAAGTATGTTTCTCATTAACGAAAATGGATATGCAATTCTTGTCTCACATGGTAATACCAAGAATAATAGGATTGGTTGCATGTTACATTATATTCTTGAAAATTTTGTTGGGTATACTACTGCTGACAAACAGATTCAAGCCATGTTTCTGTCTAAAATGAAATGTGATGACTTGAAAAACTTTGAATTTCATTTTACTGAATTTCTCACCAGACTTTTTAGACTTGATGATCCATTTAATCCTAAATGGAAATTGACATTTCTTGCTACTCTTCCAAATTGGTTTTCAAATAAAGTCACTAAGGTTTTTCCCGATGGAGTGACTAAATATGCTTGGGGATTTATAAGGCAAGGAGTCATTGGTGAGATTTTTTCTAGTTGCAACCAAATGAAGATGGCCAGAGCTGCTTTAGACTCCTCCAAAGGCCATAGATACAATAAATTGTGCAAGCAATACCATATTTCTACTTTTTCTACTTCCAAGCCAAGAAAGAATAAGCATCATGAAATTTTTTCGCCTCCAGCATCAAACTTTCAAGGGGGAAGGAGACATGCTTCAAGAAAAATAATTGTAAGCAAAAGAAAGCATTAGTTTAAAAGAACTCAACTGTTGACTGCTCCAAAAGTACATTCTCAAGAGAAAGCTATGATCTGTTACAGATGTGGATCTCATGATGGTCACATAGCTCCAAACTGTCCAACTTTGAAGAAGCAGTCAAGACAAGATAAAGGGGCTAAGAAAAAGACTCAAGTCTTTTACAGGAATAAACAAGGAAAAATCAATGTCCTAGATATTCCTGATGATTTTCATCAATTTGAAGAAAAATTTCATAACGCAAATGATCAAATCTTTGAACAACAACTGTATCAGCTTCATGCTGATTCTAGTTTAGAAGAAGAAGATGAACAAGATGAAGAATGCAGTGATCCACATTGCACTGCTTGTCAATTTGAATCTGAATCATGTGCATGTACTGAACCTAATGTATATTCATGTAATGTTATGAATATGTTCAGTCCTGATAGAAGAAAAATATCTCTATCTGAAAAAGATATCCTTATAATCCATGACAACAATGTATCAAACAATGCACCCACAGATCAGAACAATGTATTAAACAATGCCGATAGAACAGTTGAATGGAAATGAAAAGATTAAGAGAGATAAGAAGCCAAATGATAGAAATCCAGATATTATTCTTCCTGCTGTATCTATATTCTCTCTTGATGGTATAACTTCTCAATTCCGAAAGAAAGATGATGAAAATGAAACAATTCCTAGCACTATTCCTGAAGTGTATAAGGAAATCAAGTTTTTGAAGAAATAAATGAAAGAAATCAGGAATGAATGCAGAGTCATACATCAACAGAATTATTCTACTACTACTGTGTCAAGTTCTTTTCAAGGTCCTATACCTCAACCTACTGCTCCAACATCTTTTGATCTGGCTAACTCGATAAACCATACTGCACCTTGGAAATTTTCTCCACTCCCTAATAATCTAGTTATACAGCCCATGAATTCTCCTGAAAAACCTCAACCTGAAACTAAGCTTGATGTTGAACCTGGATTTGAATATTCAATCTCTGTTGAACCTTCTTCAGATCCTAAAGGGGAATTATAATTCAATATGATTACTAAAATAGATACTGATGTTCCTCATATTGTCAAAATGAAAATCATGTTTGTAGGAAAAATTCAGTATTGGAAAGTTCTTATTGATACAAGTGCACACTGCAAGGATGAATGTAATACATCCTTCTCTAGTCCCATACAGTCTCAGATGAGAAATCTCACTTACATCAGTCAAGACTGCTAACGGAAACTCCAACACTCCATCTGAAACATCTCTGAGTGTTTTTCTTACAGAAGATGCTAGCCTGAATATTACATCAATCCTTCATCCCAATCTGGATTGTGCTCTTTATTTGAGAACTCCATTCTTGGCCAAAATATTTCCAAATGGTATTGTTATAGCTGATTTTACCACACATGGTGAATCACACTTTTATGGCCTTCCCTGTCCCTCTGCAGACTCCTTAGACCCCATGGACCATTTTTGTTCCTTTGATGTTTCCAAGATCATCCCTAAAAATATGCAAAAGTTGCCATACGCGACTTTTAATCCCTTTCTCGCGTATATACGCAGATTTGATCCCTAAAACCGTGTACATCGGGATGTGTGTAAAAGGCCAAATTCTTTTGGAGTTTTCCTTGATGTGGATCCGACTCACTTGTCTCATGGCATTCCATATGCCTTGAGATTGCTTGGATTTGACCTTTCATTACCCCATTGAAGAGCTATCTAAGGAACCCTTTGGATACATTGAAGGCATGAGGAATTGAGAGGAAGAGAACTATAGTCCATTGTTGCTGGAACTTATACTTGAGTCTACATCACTTTGTCCCTTGGAGCACTTTTGTGTTCTTCCCAAGCTTTCCTTTACTTGTGAGCTTGCTATTGAGAGATGGAGGATTGAAGTGGTGGAGGCCCAAGTGGGGGATTCAATTTCTCCGATTCGTAGATGTGCTGACAGAGGTTGTCTCTATTGTAATCTCTGTTTTATATTAATAGAAATATCTTTTCCTGTCCAATAATGTGTATTTGAATGAATATTTGATCCATGGATGATTTCAAATGCTTATATGTTATTGATTATATATGCTAGAGCAGAGCTAACACAATTATATATAGTATGCTTGTCTTGTTTATTGAATGTTGAGGAAGCAATTTATCAATTCAAGCTAGAGTTGGAAAGCTCAACGAGTATCTTATCACCTGTCCTTGGTCCTAGTACGAACCCTGGTGTTAGACTTGGGGGCATCACAGCCCCTTACCGTGCTCATAGATTTGGGAGTGGTCACATTCCGCCCTCTACTCCATTTGTGGAGGATGTTGACTCCATTCCTTGGTATTTACACCAGTGTTCACCCTCACAATGGTGGTAGTGGATGCATGAACTTTGGGTCTACACCTTACTTTCCTTTTTATGTCCCATCGTTCACCATATTGTTTCCTTTGGGTGCAGTTGTCATGATCATCCATCCCTATATCCTATAGTTTGGATTATTTATTGACTATTTTGGGTTGTTTTGGACTAATATGGTTGTCATGTAGGGTCCAATTTTTGTACACTCTCTCTGAGGTTTTGAACCGTTCATGTCGATTTCAGGTATTATGTCTAAACTGGCATATAAGTTAGATGTCATATCCGTTTGCATTTTGCATGACCTTATGACCGTTTCATGATAACCTTAGGTACGAACCCATTCTATCTTGTCACGGAACCTTCTTGCTATTTTAGAAGTGACATGATGTGAATGGTAGAGCTTCACCATACATGGGTGCCCTAGTTAGCTCCTTTATTGCATTTGGTGCCCATGCCAACATTTTTTCCCTTTAGGGTGTGGGAGTCCTTTGTATAGTATTGCCATGTATTTGTGCAAGAGCCTCATACTCCTCTTGAACTTTTGCTAGCCTATTTCCCCAGGACTCCCTTATGTCAAGTTGTAATTGCATTATCATGAGTTTTGCCTGCCTTATTGAGCCTTATGTTGGCTTCCCTGACTTTGATTATCAGCCATATAGCCCGATCTTGTCTCATGTCTAGCCACGCAGAGCCTTTTTATATATCCTTTGCAGCTTGATTCCCTATTTTTATCGGGAGGGGACTTTCCCCCGAGTGTCGCTATCCTACACGTGTGTCCTTGCATTGAGCATAGGTATGTTTTGCTGCTTTGAACTAGTTTGTTTGTCCTTTGACACTCATCTCCTCCTAGTCTATAACTATAAAGCACTTTTATTCTTTTTCAAGCTTTTCAAAATATTTAAAAAAGTCCAAAAAAAATCAGAAAACCAAAAAGCCAGACAAGAAAAGATGTTATCTTTGGCAGCTGTCGAGTCGTGTTCCCTTTGAACAAAGAATTGTATATCACATCTTTTGGTTGGGTTAATAGTTTGACTTTAGGAGCTGTACTCATTTATCTGAGTTTATCTCCACTGACTGGTTAAGCTTCTAGTCCCTATGGAGCCTCTGTCAATGCCTCCTATGTCGCAGAGATGTCCCAGTTTTGCATATCGAGTCTATGCTTCCTACATTCAGTCACCATTTGCCTTTATGCTCTTGTTCGAAGGAAGTTGAAACCTGAGTCGACCATTCCTCAGTTATCTTGACTTTCCATGTCGGCCATTCCTGGTATAGTTACTGGTTCGTGCACCTTATGATCGAGTCCTTCCACATTATACAAATTTTCTGAGTACCTCGTGTTGGATGATGGGGGGTGCCTTAATGCCCTCCTTCCAGTGGATTTCATCCTATCGACTTCAGATCATATATTCTGGGATTGGAATCTAGAGTCATTTTTGAGTGCCTTGAGACTTGCAGTCATCAGTGGTAGGTTATCTTTCCATCGACAGTTTTTTGGGAATACATCAATGTCCCCTGATTGATGGATTCTCTCAAGTGTTCGACCTCAACACATTTATTCGCACTTTCTATTTTGCACTCTAGTACCTTGATTCCCATTTTCATTATCGGCGAGTGATCTCATGTCTGTTAATTGTATACATCAATGACTGGTAATCAGACGATGGACTACTATGTTCGACCTCGACACCTCTATTCACATAGTAGGACATGTACTCGTAGTGGTTTGTCTAGAAGACCTTCCAGATTGGTGGCATCTCTTTTATGCTACCTCCTTGATCGTGCCAGTGTTCATGAGATTTCAACTCTCGTGACCTGATTCTAGTAGATGTCAGACATTTCCAGCTATTATGGAGATCTTGATCTATTATATATCTTCAGCCTTCATGGAGATCATGATCCTTTGTATATCTTCATCATGCGGATTCTGATCTATTTATATTGTACGTGGCGATGACCACATATGTCATATTGTATCATGCCTATTCATGGCCATTGTACTCTTATGTATCTGGGACTGCTATATCTATTTGCAGTTATGTACAGAGTTGTATCATTGTATAGTGCTGGTTGGATGGTTGGTTCTTCCACTGGGTTCTTCGTCACTCCACTTCTGGGATGGACTTATAATGTATTTCGGTCATCGTATGACCCCTCTAACCTCACACAGTAGGGGGCATTTGTTATAGATGATTTTACCACACATGGTGAATCACACTTTTATGGCCTTCCCTGTCCCTCTATAGATTCCTTAGACCCCATGGACCATTTTTGTTCCTTTGATGTTTCCAAGATCATCCCTAAGAATATGCAAAAATTGCCATACGCGACTTTTAATCCCTTTCTCGTGTATATACGTAGATTTGACCCCTAAAACTGCGTACATCGGGATGTGTGCAAAAGGCCAAATTCTTTTGGAGTTTTCCTTGATGTGGATCCGACTCACTTGTCTCCTGGCCTTCCATATGCCTTGAGATCACTCGGATTCGACCTTTCATTACCCCATTGAAGAGCTATATAAGGAACCCTTTGGATACATTGAAGGCATGAGGAATTGAGAGCAAGAGAACTATAGTCCATTGTTGTCGGAACTTATACTTGAGTCTGCATCCCTTTGTCCCTTGGAGCACTTTTGTGTTCTTCCCAAACTTGCCTTTTCTTGTGAGCTTGCTATCGAGAGATGGAGGATTGAAGTGGTGGAGGCCCAAGTGGGGGATTCAGTTTCTTCGATTCACAGACATGCCGACAGAGGTTGTCTCTATTGTAATCTCTGTTTTATATTAATAGAAATATCTTTTCCTATCCAATAATGTGTATTTGAATGAATATTTGATCCATGGATGATTTCAAACGCTTATATGTTATTGATTATATATGCTAGAGTAGAGCTAACACAATTATATATAGTATGCTTTTCTTGTTTATTGAATGTTGAGGAAGCAATTTATCAATTTAAGCTAGAGTTGGAAAGCTCAATGGGGATCTACATCAACCGTCCGGAATAAGGTACGAATCAAGATCCTTTAGTGTTAGTTATTTGGTTTCTCTTGCATATAGGAAAGGATTGATTTCTGGAGTCAAGCTATCTATTGTGGTACCCCAAGCCATAGGAATTTCTCTTTGTAACAGGTATGGAATACAATCAGCATCAAAAGAAATTGGGTATGTTCTATCGATCTGAGAAATTAATTTTTCCTTTCATAAGCATTCATTCTCCTAATACTCTTCATAGAATGGAAATATTGCAAGAAATAGTCACTGAACTTCATACTGTTGCTGAAAATCTGAGAATAAGTGAACACCTGCTTGATCCAAAGAACATATAGAAACTTTCTTGTTTGAATGCTATGATGATTTTGTAAGTTTTAAACCTGTGCAGAGAAGCAAAGTATACAGATTATTTTAAGCAAAATAGAGATCACAACACATCATTCACACATAAACACAAAGATTTACCCTAGAAACCCTTAACTGTGAAAACCAGAAAACCTTGGAGCCACACCTCCTATTTTCTCTTCATCACATTATGAGATCCCCACAATACAAAATATAGGTATTCCGCAACATCCAAGTACCCTAATCCATTAAGCCGAATTAGAAAAAGACTCCAATCCCTTAATTAGGATTAAGTTACATATTTTTAGACAACTTCTAAAAATAGCCACAAACAACTATAAATAGCCATAAAATGTATAAGGTGCCTTTGGGATCACCAAGCTGTAGCACTGACATGCACACCTCCCCTCCATATGTACATGCAAAGAATGTAACATATACCCAACATTCTCCCACTTGTTGTTTCCTTTGCATAGCAATGAGTCATGTACTCCTAAAGTCACAGGTTTAGGGCATTAATGCCCATAGATTCTCTACACCAAGAGAACTTCTCTATACTAACAGACTTTGTTAATGAGTCTGAAACATTTTTCACTATGTCAACCTTCTCTAGTAGCACCTTCTTTTCTTCAACCATATCTCTCACAAAGTGATATTGCACATAAATATGCTTTGTCTTAGCATGATAAGCAGGGTTCTTTGCCAGGAACATTGCACTTTGGCTATCACATTCTAACCTTACACCTTTCTGTACAAACCCAATACCTGAAAACAATATTTGCAACCACATAGCTTCTTTACTTGCATGAGTGGCTTCCATGTATTCAGCTTCTGTAGTTGAGAGTGCAACTACAACTTGTCTCTTTCTCATCCAACAGATATCTCCTTCAAATAGGTTAAACACATACCCACTTGTAGATCTTCTATGATCAAGGTCTCCAGCCCAGTCTGCATCAGCAAATCCATGTACATTTTTTACTCTGTTTGGTCCAAGCCTTCCTTGGTAGCAGATTGCATAATCTATGGTGCCACGCAAATATCTGAAGACCCTCTTTATAGCTGTCCAATGCTCCTTTCCTTGTTTTGACATATATCTACTCAAAACTCCCACTGCACGAGCAATGTCTGGTATTGTACAGACCATTGCATACATCAAACTACCAACTGCACTGGCATATGGAACCCGTGACATGTCTTCTTCTTCTTCCTGTGTCTTGGGACACTGCTCTACATATAACTTTACACCTACAGGAATAGGAACCTTGACCGGCTTACTTTCTTGCATGTTAAATATCTGTAGTACCATCTCTAAATATTTTTTTTGATTTAAACTGATCATTTTGTTTGCACAATCTCTTCTTATCTCCATTCCTAGAATGAAGTTTGCAGCACCGAGATCTTTCATATCAAACTTGGAGGACAGTTGAGACTTCACCTCCTTTATAACATCTTTGTTGTTTCCAATCAACAACATGTCACCAACATACAGAACTATGTTAATCAAGTGATCACCATCCTGTTTGGAATATACACAGTGATCAACTTTGCTTCTCACAAACCCCAATCCAAGTATGTATGTGTCAAAATTTTGGTACCACATCCTTGTAGATTGCTTTAGACCATAAAGGGACTTCTTTAGTTTACATACCAACTCATTCTTTCCCTTTACTATGAACCCTTCTTGTTGTTTCATGTATATTTCTTCTTCCAGATCCCCATGTAAGAATGCTGTCTTCACATCCATCTGCTCTACTTCAAGATCAAAAGTAGTAGAAATAGAAAGAAGAAATCTAATAGGAGTTAATTTTGCAACTGGAGAAAATATTTCACCGAAATCGATCCCCTCTACTTGAGAATATCCCTTTGCTACCAAGTAGGCTTTATACTTATCCACTTTACCTTCTGCATTCAACTTCTTTTTAAATAGCCATTTGCTCCCAACAGCTTTTCTCCCAGCTGGTAACTGGACTAGCTTCCAAGCTTCATTTTTGTCCAAGGAATCCATTTCTTCATCCATGGCCTTTTCCAGAGATCACTATCCTCTGAATTAAGAGCTTCCTTCACATTTCTAGGATCATCATCAGTAATAGATATAGCAAAATGAGAGTGAAAATTAGGAGGGGAATACCTTTCTGGTTGGATTATTTCTCGAGATGATCTCCTCAAAACTGGAGTATGAGGTTCTTCTTCTTCTAATTCTGCTTCTTCTATTGAGTCATATTCTTCACCTTCTAACTTAAACTCTATTTTCTCTGGTTCCTTTTCCATTGGATTCACTTCCTGTCTGGGGACTTCTTTGACCTCTTGAAACACAACATCTCGACTATACACAATCTTCTTAGTTATAGGATTCCAAAGCTTATACCCTTTCATACCATCTTTATAGCCAATAAAGATACACTTCTCAGCTTTGTTATCCAACTTGCTCCTTTTCTCCTTTGGAACATGTACATAAGCATCACAACCAAAAAATTTTAGATGCTTAATAGAGGGTTTCTTGCCAGTCCATACCTCTTGTGGAGTTTTACCAATCAATGCTGATGTGGGTGATCGGTTTACCAAGTAACATGCTGTCTCCACTGCTTCTGCCCAGAATTCTTGTCCTATCCCAGCACTGCTTAGCATGCTCCTTGCCTTTTCCATCAATGTCCTATTCATCCTATCAGCAACTCCATTCTATTGAGGTGGTATGGAGTAGTCTTTTTCCTTGCTATTCCACACTTCTTACAAAATTCCTCGAATTCATTCCCACATAACTCTCCACCATTATCTATCCTCAACACCTTTATTTTCTTTTTTGACTGATTTTCTACAAGAGCCTTAAATTCTTTAAACTTGGAAAATACTTCAGATTTCTTTTGAAGGAAATAAATCCATATGTTCCTTGAGAAATAATCTATAAATGAAACATAATACACAGATTTTCCTAATGATGGAATAGGAACAGGTCCAAACACATCACTATGTATTAATTCTAGAATTCCCTTTGCTCTTGTAGCACCAGATGCAAATCTTACTCGATTTTGTTTTCCATATATGCAATGTTCACAGAAATCAAAATCCAGAGTGCAATTAGTCATACCTTGAACCATACCTTTACCTTGTAATGCTTGAAGTCCCTTTTCTTTGTTATGCCCCATTCTTTGATGCCACAACATTGTCTTTCCTCCTGATGCAGTTAGGGTTTTTCCATATTTACCTCCTTCCTCCAGCACAACAGAATTGTTAGATTCATCAATGATGATTTTTCCCAATAGTTTGCACAGAGTTCCATACCGAACTCCCCTCATCAATACCATTGATCCTCGAACCATTTTGCAACCACCATCTCCACACACAGTCTTTACACCTGCAACATCCATCTTTCCGACATATATCAAGTTTCTTACTAGATTTGGAATGTGTAGCACTCCAGGCAGAGTTCTAATCCTTCCATCCTTTAGTTTTAGCTTGACTCTACCACGTCCAATGATACTGGATTGTGAATCATCTCCCAAGTACACATCTCCTCCATTGTACTTTTCATATTCACAGAACCACTCCCTATGAGGGGTCATATGACATGACGCACCTGAGTTAATAAACCATGTATCACGTTCTGAAGGATTACCCGTGGAAGATAGGTACACATCCCCTCCTTCTTCTAAGGAGTTCTTCGCCTTTGTGGAAGGGGTATCCTCATATCCCTTTGCTTTCTCAACATTCTTAGATATGGAATCCTTTTTATAGTGCCCAACTTTACCGCATTTCCAACACTTCCTTATTCCTTTTCCTGGGGATTTAGATCTCTCCCCAGATCCTTTATTTTTGTTTTTCTCCTAGGGGCGACCTCTCATAGACAAGGCATCCATGCTATGATTATCCATGGTTCTCCGCCTCATCTCTTCTGATAGTAGGGATGATACAATTTCATCAAATTTTAAGGTCGCCTGGCTAGAACTACCTATTGCAACAATTAGGTTGTCCTAGGAATCCGGCAAAAAACACAATAATTTAATACATTTATCTTCTTCAGCCATTTTAATACCAACAGAGGTTATCTGACTTACCAGAGTATTGTAGACATTCAAATGCTTTGTTACAGTGTCATTCTCGTCCATTTTGAGGTGAAACAACTTCTTTTGCAGAAACAACTTGTTCACAAGGGATTTTGATTGATACAAACTCCCTAGTTTCGCCCATAGCTTTACTGCACTATATTCACTAGATACGTTCAACAACACAGAGTCTGATAAGCACAATCGTATTGTACTCCTCACCCTTCTTTCTAATTTATCCCAATCTTCTTGTGACATTGCAGTGGGTTTCGTACCCGGATCCACAGCAATCCATTGTTCCCGATCTACCAGAAGATCCTCCATTTTGAGCTTCCATAGCTCAAAATTCTGGTTAAATTTCTTGGTCTCGATTCTTGAAGTGCTCGCCATTCTCTTTCAATGGACAAATCAATACTGCAAAGCTCCCATTGAACCCAAGTTTATCACAGACCTGAGATCTATCAAATGCGTCGAACCCTTAGTGGCAAAGGCGTCCCCCTGATGCCAAAATCGAGCTCTGATACCACATGTAAGTTTTAAACCTGTGCAGAGAAGCAAAGCATATAGATTATTTTAAGAAAAATAGAGATCACAACACATTATTCACACATAAACACAGAGATTTACCCTGGAAACCCTTAACCAGGAAAACTAGAAAACCTTGGAGCCACACCTCCTATTTTCTCTTCATTACATTATGAGATCCTCACAATACAAAATATAGTTATTCTGCAACATCCAAATACCCTAATCCGTTAACCCGAATTAGAAAAAGACTCCAATCCCTTAACCGGGATTAAGTTACATATTTTTAGACAACTTCTAAAAATAGCCACAAACAGCTATAAATAGCCATAAAATCTATAAATAGCCAAAAAAATTTGCTCGCTATGCTTGCATCGGAAAGGGACTAATGACCATTTCTGACGGAAACAGGGCCTACGGCCTGTTTTTGTTGAAGGTTCCTTTGGGATTGCCAAGCTGCAGCACTGACATGCGCACCTCCTCTCCATACGCACATGCAAAGAATATAACATATACCCAACATATTTGCCAAATGCTTTCTGGGCAAACCACAGAAATGAAGTTTCTCTTCCTTTTGTTAAATTTCACCACATTGTCCCTCACAGAAGCAAAGCCATTGCAATGAGCACAGAGGAAATAAAAAATTGCAAAGAAGAAATTGCCAAGATGTCATCAATAACATTACCTAACTTCGTTGACTCTGCTACATCATCCTTATGGGCATTTCAACCCCATACATGGATGCATAATTTATGAAAATTCAAGGAATTTTCATTTAGAAATTAATTATACCAATCAATAACATCAGATTTATGTCTAATGGTTAACTGATCTTCTTTGAGCTTCAACATTTCAAACAAGTACCTGATCAATAGAATGTAATATATATTTATGTTTAAATTCTGAACATAAATATTAAAGATTAGTTTTTATTATAAAGAAGTTGAAAAATTAAATGTGTTCCTAGCCTTGTGACTTGTATCACATCTAAACCATAATACCAATTCCCATGGTTCCCAAAGCTTGGAAGTAGGAAATTGAGTAGGGCCCATAGTTCCTGAAGACTGTTTTGAAATGGGGTACCAGTCAGCAAGAGCCTCCTGCGAATACTATACCTGTGAAACAACATGAGACATTCTTTAGTAACACTTCATCTCTCATTTCAATTCTCTTCTTCCATAAGAGCTCTCAGTACTGTATATAAGTTAATACCCCCACTAATTACCACTAGACCCACATCCCAATGGAATTTTGAGAATGCAATTTTCAACTCAACATATGAGAGTAATGTTTCAGACGTTTTTTATTTTTCTTTGGTCTATACTACTTGCCTTGTATGTCCACTTTTGATGCCCATAGAAATACTTTTCTGTCATGCTTGAGATAAGTTTGAGTTTATTACTTGAGAATCTTGGATAAGATCCTATAGAAAGAGATATAGTACTCTAGCAGTTTATTTGTAAAATCTTGAGTTTTCCTGATCTCCAAAGTGTTCAATATTTGTTCAAGAGGAGGCATATTCATTTCTTTAAGGACTGGAGCTTCTCTAATCAAGTATTGTTGTTGTTTTAATCCTTACAACACCATAAGCAACACTGAAAATGAGAATTTAGAATGATGCAATATTGAAAACTAATGTTGGCAATTTTCATAGGCAACTATATTGAGAAATAATGTTGGCACCTTTCATAGGGAGCTCTCTTTAGTAATTTAAGTGTTGCAAAATGATAATCAATGTGGTGAAGATGTCTATGTAGATAGAAAAATGAGATAAACAGAGAAGGGAAAGTGGAGTGGTGAAGTTTTATACTAGGGTACCATCCTCTCTAAGAATGGGTCTTGCAGCTGCACTAACTTTAACAAAGGGAAACCAAAAGGCTAAGGATAATGATGATAAAGTACATAATTCTAGTAAGACCAGTGACAATAGTGAGGATGAACAAGGCACTAGTTCAAGTCCCCTGAAGGTGAATCCAATTTGGCTAAGGAAAACAATTTTGCAGGTGGAAGAAAGACAAACTGAAAAGACAATGTGAAAATTGTAGCAAGTTGAAAAATGAGGACAACCTCCCTAAGAAGGAAAATGGTAGACAGTAAGACAAATATAAAAGGAATTTCCACTTCTCAGACATAAAATATAATCCATTGTCCTCATTGTGGCAGATCTGATCCATTTTGAACATGTTATATGTAAGTTTCCAAATAGGTTGGTCTTGGCAACTAGCATTCCTTCATAATGATGATGTAACTGAAATGAAACCAAAAACTTGAAAGACCTACAAAATGGATTTTGAGGTATGGATCTTTACGCAGTTCTATGTGGTTTTAAATATTATTAATTCTAAAGTTGTAAAATGATTTTTGAGAGAACGGTCAAGAAGATAGGAAAGTCACATTAGGGCTTGTAGCTTGACTAATATCTTACCATTGCCAGATCAATTGTTTTCTGTGTAGTGGGAGAAAAATTTTGATTGATTTCTTCAAACAAAAGGCTATTAATTGACACTCATGTACATGATCAAAGTTTCTTCACAAAGGGAACTATGGTTGATGAGTGGTCGTATCGCACATATCAAATCTACTATCATATTCCAGTAATTGAAATTTCCATGAACGTTGATTTATAAAATGTTTCAAATCCAATATAGATCCATGTTGTATCGCTTCCAGATATGGATCCATGAAGTACCCATTTGAAAAGGATTCATACTCGATGCATATCCAAGGAGGGGTGAAGGATATGGTAATACACATTTAAAATTTTTAGCTTAAAGATTGAAATGTTGTTGTCTTACTATTGTATTTTGCAACATCTAAGATAACATTCAATGCATCCATGAATCATGCAATAAAAATTTCCTCACTAAAAAGAAGACTCTTATGAAAGACTTGATGGCTCAAAAAATCAAATCAGACTAATCAAAGTTCACATTGCACTTTATTAGAAATAAGGGATAAGTAAGACTAACAAATTGCCGCTATTTAGTATTTTCATGCAATAAAATACGGGGCTTGCCGTTTATTTACACTCCAAGATTTGCGACAAAAACAACAGTTTATTCTATGTTGTGACGATAAAAATAGTTTATTCTACACCAAATTTTGTTATAGGGATTCAAATTTCAATAATTCTTGATATGAGATGGAACTCCAATAACATCAAGCAAATTTTCCCGATCAATGTATCATTTATGCTAAATATTCAAAGAAAGATAATAGGTGTAGACTGTAGTATGTACAATAGTAAAGGAGGAAATAGTGTATGCATCATGAAGTAAGATTTGCAAGGTCAAATGTCCTCTCTACAGCTTTACACCATGATTCATACCATTTTTTCCTTTCCTCAGCATTAACGTTTCGATAAAATATTGTAGATTCTTTCTTTTTAGCTGAAGAGGAAAATATATGCTCCTTAGTCCAAACACCAGTGGCCAGACCTGCAGCATATGATGCGCTCAATGCAATAGTCTCTGTGCTTGTAGGTCTAGCACTGGGCTTCCCATTAGATCGGCATGTGAAACAAAAAGCTTAGTACTGGATAAAAGTCACTTGTCCTGAGGGAGAGAAACAAGATATACTTAACACAAAATTAAGTTCAATTTCAATCATTAAAGGAAATTTGAGGTCTAAAATGGGCCTCCTAAGGAAAATAATAAAACAATAGTTAAAATAATAAAATAATAGTTATTAATTTTGGAGGAAGAATGAAAAAAACTACTTTTTTTGTTCGTATTTTCGACATATCTCCCTGTGTGTTCACTCAAATTCTGAGCGGGAGAGCTCATTGGATGCGGGATTTAATTCTGCATCTAACGACTACCCACACTGCATACTTTTTACGGACATCGCTACCCCAAAAACAAGAAATACCTGAAAAAATGTGATGATGACATCATCATCACATTTTTTCAGGTATTTCTAATTTTTGGGGTAGTGGGGTCCGTGAAAAGTATGCAGTGTGGGTACTTGTTGGATGTGGAATTAAATTCTGCATCCAACGAGCTCTTCCGCCTGAAATTTGAGTAAAAACACGGGGAGATATGTCAAAAATACGAACAAAAAAATTTAGTTTTCTTTTATGACAAATATGTCAATTCAACCATTAGGGTTGACTCATTTTATTGAAACTCTATTGGTTCTTGAATTCCAACTCACAAATTTATTGTTGGCGCGTTTTCTTATAAGGCCCATTTTAGACCCCAAATTTCCTCTAATGGTCCTCATAGTTGAACTCACTGAAAAATGACTTGCAAAGGAAGATCCCAAGATAAAACAAATTGTAGTTACAATAATCAGCTTAAGATTGTAACAATGTTATCAAAACATGTTTGAGAAAAAATATAGACTACCAATAATGGACTAAAGATGTTAACACATTAATATTGTTCACCATTGACTCTAACATATTCCATTTGGATTTGATTATCTACTTTGCTTGGAAGAATTATGTTGCTAAATGTTGCAAAAGGATAAGGATCAGGTCACTAACATAAAGCAAGATATGCAAATCAATAATATTTTATATTGTAAATTCATTCCATGAACATAAGATCACGTCAAATAGTAATAGAACTCTGATAAAT
>LPNX011019451.1:10550-36445 GCA_001517045.1 Pseudotsuga menziesii | reverse complement strand
ATGCTAACATCATTATATTAAATCAAATAACTCAGTGCTTTTGAATGAATTTTTACAATTCAGTGTTGTTTAGTGTCAAGGCGGACACTGATAAAATGAATTTGAACTATCAATCATGTGTGGAATTTTTATCTGAAGTTGATTGTCTAACTGTTATACATATTCAGTGCATATTCTTTAAAATATATCCATTTTGATCTCAAGGATGTGTTTCTCAAGAGTCAATCCCATTGTTTTTGCCATTTGCTTTTCTGAATCTTTGCAATATCAAGTAGCTTTAGTTATGCGATAGCACTTTTGATTTTGTGAAATGTCTTAGGTCAAGGCTCTTCTGCATTTAAAGCCTTAGCTTTTTCCCTAGTGTGATTCAATTCATAACCATAGGACTTGCGGGTGGCTGTTCTTAATCCAATTCAATTCACCAGTACATATTGTTAAAGTTTTTCCATATTAATGGAAAATCTTTGAATTTAATCTCATGCTAGCCATCAAAACTGGAAAATGTTTATTTCTTGGTTATCGTACATGGTCAAATGCTTTTAAGTTATATTATACTTTCCAATAAGAAAGTATATATGTAATTTTTCATGTGAACCCCTATCAAATGCATATATTTGGTTGGCAACATGAGATTTGCAGGGTAAAGAATAACTGAAAAAAAAAAAAGCAGTAGAAGAAGAAGAGAATGTAGAATAATAGCAAGAAGAACACGTGAAAAGAGGCAAAGAGTGGAAGAAGAAGAGAATGTAGAATTATAGCAAGAAGAAGAAGAACACGTGAGAAGAGGCAAAGAGTGGAAGAAGAAGAGAATGTATAATTATAGCAAGAAGAAGACGAACAAGTGAGAAGAGGCAAAGAGTGGAAGAAGAAGAGAATGTATAATTATAGCAAGAAGAAGAAGAACACGCGAGAAGAGGCAAAGAGTGGAAGAAGAAGAGAATGTATAATTATAGCAAGAAGAAAAAGAACACGTGAGAGGAGGCAAAGAGTTACAGTAGAAGAAGAAGAGAATGTAGAATTAGAGCAAGAAGCAGAACAATTGAGAAGAAGTATAATTAGAGTCAGAGGAACAACCAAGTAGAGCACATAAAATACCAACGGGGTTATAAGATTTTTCAAAATGCAAAATTAAATGAGATACAATTTGTAGAGGTTAGGGAAAGTTCTAGATCACCTTATTAGGCCAATCTTGCTTTGATGAATGAAGTTGTTATATGCACGGCCCTATTTTTTTTAAGAAGGCATTGAGAATCAAGTTTAGATAATGCAATTCTGTTGGTTGTAGAAAATTTATCCCTCAACACAAATATGAGACTCTGTAAACCGTCAACATGACAGAGACATGTAAATCAAGAAAGTCCAAAGTGAATTCACTCACAGATTAAAGAACAATGTATTTTTTGACCTAAGGAAAATGGCTTTTCATTTTTATTAAGGTGTTTTTGAGTTGAAAGAAATTTGCATTTTTTGACCTAAGGAAAACGGCTTTTCATTTTTATTAAGGAGTTTTTGAGAACAAGATTTCTTCAGAAATTTGCACCAAGTATAGGCATTATATTGAAGCACAATAATGAACAGTACCCGCAGAAACAATTGCCCATTCAAATTTATGAGTCAGAAGCAACATTAGATGTGTTTATTTTTGTATGCAAAGCAGAAACAGAGCTGCTTTTTATTTTCTTCAAAAGTATAATTCTTTTGATCTTGGAATCTCTAAGACACTCTGGAAGAAATATACAAAGTCTTTCTTGTACTTGCACATATTGGAAAATGATATATCATTGAAAAAAATATCGGCAAATGAAATAGTTTTGTAGATAAAGATAATCTTTGCACCCCTATCTGTTTGTAAAACAACGCACACAATCTTATCAAACTGGATTCTACTTCACTGCTCGAGTAAATATAGGACTTAGCAAAGTTACTAACCTTCGCATCTCTAATAGTCCAAGTAATTTTCAGATTGTAGATCCATGCCCATGGCCCTAATATAGATCTCGAAAAATATATATTTTGAAAAAACCAAAGAAGCTTCACCTACAGCAATAAGACTAATTTATTACAACTCTCAAGTCAAAAGCATTCGGTATGAAGGTAGTTTGGCATCAGCATCAATGTATGAAAAAGGTGGTATGGGAAATTGTGTTAACATCCATGACCGGTACCTATGTATCATCGGATTTGTGGATATGATAGTTGACAAAGAAATAACTAGACAGGTGTGGCAGCAATTCCTCTGATTAAGAAAAGCAACTACTATGTGTTATGACAAAGACTGTAAAACAAGCAGCTGCCAGTTGACTTGCAGTTGATTGTATTTATATTTTTGAGGTAAAAAGCATGATGCAGTTTAATAGTTCTGCATTATGAATATTAGTATAGTTATTTAACTTGTTATCAGTGAATATTTATAGGTTACAATGCATTAATCTAGATAGTACACTTGTCTTATTCTTTTACAATTTAGGAAAAGTATAGATAGTATTCTACCTCAAAATTCTAAGATATCCATGATGAGCTGAGTCACTGGCTACTGGTAAATAAATAAATTATGAAGTAAAAATGGATTGTAGTCCCAAAATTTAAAACATCCCAACAAAGAATTTTCCAATAGTGCAAGAATCACAAGGCAAATAAGGAAGCTACGGGAATGCAAATATGATGCAATGTCTGATTCTTTTTCTGGAAGGGTTTTCCAATAGTGCAAGAATCACAAGGCAAATAAGGAAACTACAGGAATGCAAAGATGATGCAATGTCTGATTCTTTTTGTGGAAATATTTGAGTCAGCTCTATTAAAAAGATGAAGGGGATGAGATTTTGAGTAGCCAGAATGAGGTGGTTGAAGGTGTTTTCAGGAGAAGGTTATCTATTACAACTCGATTACCTAGACCAAATGGTTAAACGTATAAGGTAAATGATGTATTATGATAAAAGATCCAAATAATTTGAGACCTTTAGGAGTATAGATAATAATTGATGTTGGTTGTGGAGGTGGTCTTTTTTGTGAGGTGTTTTTAAAAGATTGATTTATTTATTCTAAGTTTTGGATTTTATTGGGGGGTTTTGGTTTGATGGTAATTTTGTTTTGGTAAAATCCAAATTTGGAAGTCTTTAAATTGTGTTTTTGAATCCATAAATAAATTCAGCATCTTTGGATATTCCATGGCCCAAATTATGGAATTTCCATAGCCAATATCTCTGATTCTAAAGATATTTTAAGATTTCCAACAGAGACGAAGGAAAAGATTGAAAACTTAGAATATTTAGACTATACCCTTCTAAAATTGTTTTCCTTTTTATTCTAATAATAATATGGTTGCCATGATAAGTGGATCCGATAATAATTTGGAAGATGTGTTCACTTTCAGGGTATTGAAGCAAATTGAGTCAACATTATGTAGTTAAAGTTGCAATGTAAAAGTTTGCATGTTTCTCAAAGTTGGTAGTTAGCAATGTTATTAGTAGTTAAACAAAGTTATACAAATATTATTTGAAATATTAAAATATAAATTTAAAAATTAAAAATATAGTTATAAAGAAACAAAAAAATCAAAGGACCCACCCATACTTTCCATATTTAAGAAAATATGTATACTTATAATCTAAGTTTCAAGTTCTTTTATTTTACATTAAAAAAAAAAATGAAAGAGAAATAAAGTGATACACTAACTTCTGGAACAAAACTAAAGGTAACCATAATGAAGATAAATAAAGTGATACACTAGCATCTAGAACAAAACCAAAAGTAACCATTATCACAAAGATGTTAACAACCTTTATATTAAATATGTGGATAAAATATCTCAGGTACATTTATATCTATGTCTCACTCATATGAATAAAGTGACTAAGGATAGTAATGTTAAGGTTATATGAATTCGGAAATTAAAAAAAAATGGTTACAAAGAAGCAAAAAAAATTCAAACAACACTTGACCGGAAGAGAATATGTAGGCTTATATTCTTTTTTATCCATAAAATTCTTTTATTTTACATTTCTAAAGAAAATGGAAGAGAAATAAAGTAATACACTAACTTGATGAATTGTTACATTCATCAATGATGGTTTTTCCCAATAGTTTGTATAGAGTTCCATACCGAACTCCCCTCATCAATACCATTGATCCTCAAACCATTTTGCAACCACCATCTCCACACACAGTCTTTACACTTGTAACATCCATCTTTCCAACATATATCAAGTTTCTTGCTAGATTTGGAATGTCTAGCACTCCATGCAGAGTTCTAATCCTTCCATCCTTCAGTTTTAGCTTGACTCTACCACATCCAATGATAATGGCTGGTGAATCATCTCCCAAGTACACATATCCTCCATTGTACTTTTCATATTCACAGAACCACTCCCTATGAGGGGTCATATGACATGACGCATCTGAGTCAATCAACCATGTATCACATTCTGAAGGATTACCCGTGGAAGCTAGGTACACATCCCATCCTTATTTTGAGGAGTTCTTCACCTCTGTGGAAGGGGTATCCTCATATCCCTTGGCTTTCTCAACATTCTTTGATCTGCAATCCTTTTTATAGTGCCCAACTTTACCGCATTTCCAACACTTCCTTATTCCTTTTCCTGGGGATTTAGATCTACCCTTAGATTTAGATCTCTCCCCTGATCCTTTATTTTTGTTTCTCTCCTGGGGGCGAACTCTCACAGACAAGGAATCCATGCTATAATTATCCATGGTTTTCCCCCTCATCTCTTCTAATAGTAGGGATGATACAATTTCATCAAATTTTAAGGTCGCCTAGCTAGAACTACCTATTGCAACAATTAGGTTGTCCCAGGAATCCCGCAAAGAACACAATAATGTAATACATTTATCTTGTTCAGCCATTTTAATACCAACAGAGGTTATCTGACTTACCAGAGTATTGTAGACATTCAAATGCTCTATTACAGTGTCATTCTCATCCATTCTGAGGTGAAACAACTTCTTTTACAGAAACAACTTGTTCACAAGGGATTTTGATTGATACAAACTCCCTAGTTTTGCCAATAGCTTTACTGCACTATATTCACCAGATACGTTCAACAACACAGAGTCTGATAAGCACAATCATATTGTACTCCTCGCCCTTCTTTCTAATTTATCCTAATCTTCTTGTGACATTGCAGTGGGTTTCGTACCTGGATCCACAGCAATCCACTGTTCTCAATCTACCAGAAGATCCTCCATTTTGAGCTTCCATAGCTCAAAATTTTGGTTAAATTTCTCGGTCTCGATTCTTGAAGTGGTCGCCATTCTCTTTCAATGCACAAATCAACACTGCAAAGCTCCCACTGAACCCAGGTTTATCACAGACTCAAGATCTATCAAATGCGTCGAACCCTTAGCAGCAAAGGCTTCCCCTTGATGCCAAAATCGAGCTCTGATACCACATGTAAGTTTTAAACCTGTGCAGAGAAGCAAAGCATACATATTATTTTAAGCAAAATAGAGATCACAACACATCATTCACACATAAACACAGAGATTTACCCTGGAAACCCTTAATTGGGAAAACCAGAAAACCTTGGAGCCACACCTCCTATTTTCTCTTCATTACATTATGAGATCCTCACAATACAAAATATAGGTATTTCACAACATCCAAATACCCTAATCCATTAACCAAAATTAGAAAAGGACTCCAATCCCTTAATCGAGATTAAGTTACATATTTTTAGACAACTTCTAAAAATAGCCACAAACAGCTATAAATAGCCATAAAATCTATAAATAGCCAAAAAAATTTGCTCGCTGTGCTCGCATAGGAAATGGCCTAACGACCATTTCCGAACAAAAATAGGGCATACAGCCTGTTTTCGTCGAAGGTACCTTTGGGATCGCCAAGCTGCATGCTGACATGCGCACCTCCCCTCCATACGCATGCACATGCAAATAATATAACATATACCCAACAGATTTTCCAAATGCTTTCTGGTAAAACCACATAAATGAATTTTCTCTTCCTTTTGTTAAAGTTCACCACATTGTCCCTCACAGAAGCAAATCCATTGCAATGAGCATAGAGGAAATAAAAAATTGCAAAGAAGAAATTGCCAAGATGTCATCAATAACATTACCTAACTTTGTTGACTCTGCTACATCATCCTTAGGGGCATTGCAACCCCATACATGGATGCATAGTTATGAAAATTCAAGGAATTTTCATTTAGAAATGAATTATACCAATCAATAACATCAGATTTCTGTATTCTGGTTAACTGATCTTCTTTGAGCTTCAACATTTCAAACAAGTACCTGATCAATAGAATGTAATATATATTTCTGATTAGATTCTGAACATAAATAGTAAAGATCAATTTTTATTATAAAGAAGTTGAAACATTAAATGTGTTCCTAGCGTTGTGACTTGCATCACATCAAAACCATAATACCAATTCCCATGGTTCCCAAAGCTTGGAAGTAGGAAATTGAGTAGGGCCCATAGTTCCTGAAGACTGTTTTGAATTGGGGTACCAGTCAGCAAGAGCCTCCTGCGAATACTATACCTGTGAAACAACACGAGACATTCTTTAGTAACACTTCATCTCTCATTTCAATTCTCTTCTTCCATAAGATCTCTTAGTACTGTATATAAGTTAATACCCCCACTAATTACCACTAGACCCACATCCCAACGGAATATTGAGAAGGCACTTTTCAACTCAACATATGAGAGTAATGTTTCAGACATTTTTTTATTTTTCTTTGGTCTATACTACTTGCCTTGTATGTCCACTTTTGATGCCCATTGAAATACTTTGCTGTCATGCTTGAGATAAGTTTGAGTTTATTACTTGAGAATCTTGGATAAGATCCTATAGAAAGAGATATAGTACTCTAGCAGTTTATTTGTAAAATCTTGAGTTTTCCTGATCTCCAAAGTGTTCAATATTTGTCGAAGAGGAGGCATATTCATTTCTTTAAGGACTGGAGCTTCTCTAAGCAAGTATTGTTGTTGTTTTAATCCTTACAGCACCATAAGCAACACTAAAAATGAGAATTTAGAATGATGCAATATTGAAAACTAATGTTGGAAATTTTCATAGGCAACTATATTGAGAAATAATGTTGGCACCTTTCATAGGGAGCTCTCTTTAGCAATTTAAGTGTTGCAAAATGATTATCAATGTGGTGAAGATGTCTATATAGATAGAAAAATGAGATAAACAGAGAAGGGAAAGTGGAGTGGTGAAGTTTTATACTAGGGTACCATCCTCTCTAAGAATGGGTCTCCCAACTGCACTAACTTTAACAAAGGGAAACCAAAAGGATGAGGATAATGATGATAAAGTACATAATTATAGTAAGACCAATGACAATCGTGAGGATGAACAAGGAACTAGTTCAAGTCCCTTGGAGGTGAATCCAATTTGGCTAAGGAAAACAATTTCGCAGGTGGAAGAAAGACAAATTGAAAAGACAATGTGAAAATTGTAGCAAGTCGAAAAATGAGGACAACCTCCCTAAGCAGGAAAATGGTAGAGAATAAAACAAATCTAAAAGGAATTTCCACTTCTCAGACATAAAATATAATCCATTGTCCTCGTAGTGGCATATCTGATCCATTTTGAACATGTTATATGTAAGTTTCCAAATAGGTTGGTCTTGGCAACTGGCATTCCTTCATAATGATGATATAACTGAAATGAAACCAAAAACTTGAAAGACCTACAAAATGGATTTTGAGGTATGGATCTTTACGCAGTTCTATGTGGTTTTAGATATTATTAATTCTGAAGTTGTAAAATTATTTTTGAGAGAACAGTCAAGAAGATAGGAAAGTCACATTAGGGCTTGTAACTTGACTAATATCTTACCATTGCCAGATCAACTATTTTCTGGGCAGTGGGAGAAAATTTTTGATTGATTTCTTCAAACAAAAGGCTATTAATTGACACCCATGTACATGATCAATGTTTCTTCACAAAGGGAACTATGGTTGATGGGTGGCCGTATCGCACATATCAAATCTACTATCATATTCTAGTAATTGAAATTTCCATGAATGCTGATTTATAAAATGTTTCAAATCCAATATAGATCCATGTTGTATCGCTTCCAGATATGGATCCATGCAGGACCCATTTGAAAAGGATTCATACTCGATGCATATCCAAGGAGGGGTGAAGGATATGGTAATACACATTTAAAATTTTTAGCTTAAAGATTGAAATGTTGTTGTCTTACTATTGTATTTTGCAACATCTAAGATAACATTCAATGCATCCATGAATCATGCAATAAAAATTTCCTCACTAAAAAGAAGACTACTATGAAAGACTTGATGGCTCAAAAAATCAAATCAGACTAATCAAAGTTCACATTGCACCTTATTAGAAATAAGGGATAATTAAGACTAACAAATTGCTGCTATTTAGTATTTTCATGCAATAAAATATGGGGCTTGCCGTTTATTTACACTCCAAACTTTGCAACAAAAACAGCAGTTTATTCTATGTTGTGATGATAAAAACAGTTTATTCTACACCAAATTTTGTTATAGGGATTCAAATTTCAATAATTCTTGATATGAGATGGAACTCCAATAACATCAAGCAAATTTTCCCGATCAATGTATCATTTATGCTAAATATTCAATGAAAGATAATAGGTGTAGACTGTAGTATGTACAACAATAAATGAGGAAATAGTGTATGCATCATGAAGCAATATATGCAAGGTCAAATGTCCTCTCTACAGCTTTACACCATGATTCATATCATTTTTTCCTTTCCTCAGCATTAACGTTTGGATAAAATACTGTAGGTTCTTTCTTTTTAGCTCAAGAGGAAAAGATCTGCTGCTCAGTCCAAACACTAGTGGCCAGACCTGCAGCATATGCTGCGCTCAATTCAATAGTCTCTGTGCTTGCAGGTCTAGCACTGGGCTTCCTATTAGATCGACATGTGAAACAAAAATCTTAGTACTGGATAAAAGTCATTTGTCCTGAGGGAGAGAAACAAGATATACTTAACACAAAATTAAGTTCAATTTCAATCATTAGAGGAAATTTGAGGTCTAAAATGGGCCTCCTAAGAAAAATAATAAAACAATAGTTAAAATAATAAAATAATAGTTATTAATTTTGGAGGAAGAATGAAAAAAACTACTTTTTTTGTTCGTATTTTCGACATATCTCCGTGTGTGTTCACTCAAATTCTGAGCGGGAGAGCTCATTGGATGTAGAATTTAATTCCGCATCTAATGACTACCCACACTGCATACTTTTAACGGACCTCACTACCACAAAAACAAGATACAAGGCCATACAAAATTATGAGGCAAGGGTATTGAACACGTGACCTATAACCATCAGTTTGAAAATCCCATGATCTGATAACTAGAGAAGCTTCAAAACTAAATTCGAACTGTGTATAGTCATTTTCATTAAAAAAAATCGCTTACATCAAAGAGAAAAAAATGCAAAATAACTTGTAAAAACTGTATGGCGTAAAGTTAAAGAGGGTTTGTTCCTGTACCTTAGAGCAGCTTCAAAACTAAATTCGAGCAACTTCAAAACTAAATTCGAACTGTGTATAGTAGTTTGCATTAAAAAAAATTGCTCACATTACATCAAAGAGGAAAAAATGAAAAATAACTTGTAAAAAATGTATGGGGTAAAGTTAAAGTGGGTTTGTTTCTGTACCTTTGAACAAGTAGTTTATCCTCCATTATAACCTTCACGTGCTAAAATTTCTCCGACAATTGGCAGCATTCACATTACTTGCCTCTCATAACCCACTAAACCCTCCTAGCCTTCAGCCAACCCAAGATATTTGGGGCCAACCGGTCTGTTTGGACAGGCTATTTGGCCCCAACCAGCTGGTTGAGTAGTCATTGACATAATTGCAGGATGAAATCACTTGGGAAAGAAAATCAGCCATTGGTCATGAATGTCATAATAGAGGTGGGTGGAGAGCTATTGTGTAGAGAGTTGAGTAGACAGTTGCATTTGCATAATACAATTTTTGTTTGTTATATATTTTTTGTTTTATTTTTACTATTTTAATATATAAATTATATAGATTTTTTTTGTTTTTTATATATTTTTTATTTTATTTTTATTATTTTATTATATAAATTATGTTAATTAGTTATATATTTTATTTTTTTTAATAATGATTGTTTAGTTTTATAAATTAGAATTAATATAAAATTTAATTAATTTGTTATATCAATAGGAAATATGCTCTAGGAGTTTTTGCACTTAAGATTTTTTAATAAATAGTTAATAATTCATTGCCAATATTATATAAATTCAAGTTTTAGTTTTTAGTACGTTTTTAGGTTTAAGAAAGTATTTTTATTTTATTAAAACCTGTTTTTAAAGATATATATATTATTGTTTACAAATTTTTTATATAAAATTATTATTTTTATTTTTATTATAAAGTTTCTAAACAATTATTAATTAATTTATTTAATTTTTAGTTGTAATGTTAAAAAGATTATTTTAGTGTTTTTTTTCCACTTTTCATAAGTTTTTTTATTATTTTTTTAAGAAGTTTTTATATATTGAATTTAAGTTTTAGAAACTTTTTATATTAAATTTTATATTAGAAAAGTTATTTTTTACATTAGAAAGGTTACATTAAATTATAGTTTTTTATTAAAAAAATTTAAATTAAGCTTTTTATTTTATTTTTATAATACTTCAAGATTATGATAATCCAATTTAGATTTTAAAGTATAATGTAATTAAGGAAGTTTTAAAAAAATATTTTAATTTTTAAAATAAGTAGGTTTAAGTTGGTGTGGTTTTTTTTTCCATAATAGCTACGACAAGGATTAATGATTAGGGTAATAATGTGACAAATTATGAAAAAAATTATTAGTTTATTATAAGGTTTTTACTGAAGTTTTTTAATGCTAGGTTTTCAAGTGTTTTTAAGTTTTAAACCATCATCTCAGTTGAAGTTTTTACTGAATTTCTCAATTTCAATGGCCTCGTGAATTTTTCTTTTGTAGTAGTTAGGGACAATCGCTAACACTTTATAGTTTTCTAGGCAGATGTGATGTTTAGTGTTATTGGAATGTTCTGCTATGATTGAGCTCTTTATTCTATCATACCGTAAATATGCACTATGCTCTTTTAACCTGGTTTCAATTGACCTTCCAGCCTCACCTATGTAGGCCTCACTGCATGAACATGGTATTTTGTCAAGCAAGTTTTTTACCGAGTTTGGAGGAGCGAACGCCACCCTTGTGCTTTTCTTCTTTAAGATATTTGCGATGTTATTTGTGGTGCCATGGATATAAGGAAGGGTGATTCTTGGAAGAGTCGTGTCTCTTTCTTTGGTTTTGTGTCTTCTTTGTTTTACATTATGGAAAACCTTATCAACCTCCTTACCATTATACCCATTGTTAATGAGTGTCGTTTTGATGTGCTCCAATTCTCCTTTTATGTGATATGTATCTGAGACCCTCCATGTGCGTGTTGCTAAGGTGTTTATTATACCAATTTTTTGGGACGGATGATGATGATATAAATACAATAATTTGTGTTTTTTATAAATATAATATTTATTTTAATGGTATTTTTTGTTATAGTATAAGTATATATAATAAACTTGGATCGAGGACGTTGGCCGAGAAGAGTTGTGCACATCGTGAATCAGGTGAGTGGTCATGACGTCAAATGCAAATTTTACCTGGCCACTAATGCATAAAGGAGGTTTAAATTGATAGTGATATGGAGAGGTCATCACTACATATGTAGCATATTCTGCGAGGTCATGAGGCCTGTATTAAAATGTCGAGGAATCAAAATATTTACCTGAAACTTCAAGATGGGGTCAGGCCTCTACCTCTATACTACATATGGATCTGAGACTCGTTCTAGGTCACTCCAGTTTAATTATAATTGAGTCTTTGATTGGTTAAAATATTGTTTTTGGTTCTTCCACTAGTTCAATTATTATATATTGGATCAACTGCTGCGACGTTTAAAGGAACTCAGCTTGGTGAAGCTATGTCAAATGGTGTAGCTAGATGTTCAACGGTCACAGATCATGAATAATATAGTTATATTGAAGTTAGAAAAACACCTCAGATGTATGGGACTTGCAGGGACTCTTACATTTTCGAAGGATCAACAACTAGCTATGATGCTTCTATCTAGGTATCGATATGGTACTCGTTCTAGTACCTAATTCGTAATTGATGTAGGAACCTAATTTTCCTTTGGCATGTGATTAACCAGGTTTGCTTCAATGGTGCAACAGGGATAAAGATGGTTAAGATAAAATTCTTGCAATTGCTTTGTTGGATCTCTTGAAGATCGAGGTGCATGGCACCAATATTACTAATAGAAGGTAGACAATTTACAAAATTTACACTTCATTATTAAATTTGCAATTTTCCATGACACAATTAAAAATGACTAACATAAATGACTAATTCATATTCTTCTAGCTAGTCATTTTTTATGTCGTGACTAAATTAGTCATTTATTTTAGTCATTTTAAACTATGTCACTTATTATCTAGTCATATTTGTTAACTGGTGACTAAATTAGTCGTTAGTTTTAGTCGTTTATAGTTGGGTCAATCAAAATTGCTCATATTTAGTAGTAAATCACTTGAAAAACCTGTGGTGACTAGAATTTTTAGTCACCTAGTAGCTAATTTCTCATTTTGTACTAGTGTTCTACTCCTAGTGAATGCACCATGTTTTGATCTCAGTGTGCTTTTTGAGCCTCCTATTCACCCTCTTCTGCATGCTAGGTATTTTGGTTTGTTATTAATATGCTAAGCATATGGCAAGTTCATACATAGTTGCATATAGTTGTTTTTGCAAGGTTGCATTGGATATCTCTTCTCTACTACTAGGGTGATATCTCTTATGGAGCAATATTCTTATGTGTTGTAAACAATTCTCTGTAAATCTATCTATCTTACTCAAATAATTGTTGGGTTTTTCATCTTCCATATTTGGAGGGTTTTCCCAGGGTATATATTGCCTCTTATGGTTGATTATTTTATGTGGATGATTTTTTCATGAGATTCATATATTGTTGATATAAAGATTCATATGTGGTTGATATAAAGATTCATAGGTGGATGATATAAAGATTCATATGTGGCTGAAATAAAGTTTCATAAAGTGTTGAAATTGTTTGATAAAAAGTTTTAAAGTTCTAGAAGCTACG
Source organism: Pseudotsuga menziesii (assembly GCA_001517045.1). Lineage (NCBI taxonomy): Eukaryota > Viridiplantae > Streptophyta > Pinopsida > Pinales > Pinaceae > Pseudotsuga > Pseudotsuga menziesii. The sequence goes on along the minus strand of LPNX011019451.1, from coordinate 23,280 downwards.
ATTTTTCTCAAACATTAACATCAACAAGTGAATTGATTTCCCTGTATATATATTGAAATGAGTACCTGCTAAGGAATTTGAGAATAGATTTGGTGTTTATGCACCACTACTCTAACTGAGCGACTTGAAAGTCACATCTGCTATTTATCCAATCTATGGTGACACGATAATCCCCAAATATTTGAATATGTTGTATGTTGGATCTGATGGCGTACTTCCATAACCCCCATAGTGCTAGGAGTTCTTCTATTTGGTTTTTTCCAAATACACATTCGAGCTTTAAAAGTGAAAAATGACAATTTGAGTAATAAATGACCATACCTCCTCTGCATACTACATGTTTAGAAGGCCTGTCGAAATAAACCCAATACATAGATTTGTCAATGCTTGTCTCTTTCAATAAACATTGAGGCTGAGTTTTGTATGGACCCAGTAACTCCAAAAAATTACTAATAGTCATAGAAGAAACATGTAGGGGAACTTGTGTAATATTTTCAAAAATATTAGAATTCCTCGATTTCCAATTGTACCATAGAGTGAATAAAGAAAGTGATTTTAGAGCAGTAAAATAGATTTTTTAATGAAGAAAATTATCTTCCAATGAAGACATGTTCCATAAAAATCCATTTTTTTGGTGTGCCATCAACTCCCACCATACATTCTGGAAAAAAATGTGCATCTCCCAAAGAGGTGTTGTATCCTGTCCTCGTCTCCCTTGCACATTAAACATATCCCTGGTACTTGAAATCCTCTTTTGCATAGATTGTCATAGGTGAGTGCTCAGTTTGTCATGCATAACCAGGTAAAAAAATTTATCTTCAAAGGAAGATTCCATGACCACATCTTATGCCACCAGGGAGGATCAACATCTATGTAGCAGGAGAGTATAGCATCATATCCGAATTTTGCATTGATATTACTATATTTAGCGTTCATAGTCTAAGATACATCGTCCTCAGAATCCATTAAAGATATACCAGCATGTCTAATCCCATTTATGTAATAGGTTTGTTTGAAGGCTAATGCCCCTAGAAGTGCAATTGTTCATTAGAAATCCATTCGATCGAAGATTGAGTATCATTTAATTTTATTTGTGACATCCCATAGATTCCTTTTGTAGTTAGATGGTCTAGTAATGTTGGTGACAACGAGTATGTGGAATCCCCACCCACAAAAGGATCTCTACTGAATATGATCGTATTTCCCGAGCCAACATTCCAAGCGAACCACCTTCCTAGCCTTTGAAATAATTTCAAGAAGCCAAGCCAGATGTTTGAGGCTTGTGATGTTATTTTGCAATCCTTTCTCACCCATTGCTCAACTAAAAGTCTCCCTTAATATTTATCGTGAAGGATAGAACCCCACATATCATCATCATATATCCCCCTCCATAAGATTTTTAGGCTGAGTGCTTGACTAAACCAGGACATGTTTTTTAGTCCCCATCCTCCCAAGAATTTGGGGAGGCATATAAGTTTCCATCTTGCAAGGTGAAATTTCCTCTTTTTACCAAAACCAGTCCAAAGAAAATTAAACATTAATTTTCTGATGTTATTAAGGATAGTAGCTGGGATCCCTACTAAATCCATCCAATAAACAAGGATGTTTTCCAAGGCAGATTTAACTAAAATGAGCCGACCACCTAGCGATAACCATTTGCAGCACCAACATCTCAACTTGTTTTCAATTTTCCTTTGAAGCCAAAGCCAATCTTTAATGTGATAAAAATTTGGTTTTAAAACCTAGCCAAGATACTTCATACCTGTCTCAATTGGCTTCATACTGAAAGGAAAGAGGTTTTTTACCTGGTCCACAAGTGTCTCCCACATTCCAAAATAAAGGAAGTACAATTTTTGATAACTGACCACCATGCAAGAACCTACAAAAAAAAGATTTATAATTTGATGATACTTCTCACAATTTTCTATGGAGCCAAACCCAAATATCAATACATCGTCAACGAAAAGAAGATGTGTCACCTTAATATGAGGGTATATTTTAATCCCTTTCAGAGAGTGTTTGGATTTTGCTTGAATTATTATCCGACTTAAACCTTCAATTTAGAATAAGAACAATAATGGGGAGAGTGGGCATCCCTTCCTGAGTGCCCTTGAGCTCCTAAAAAAGGAGGGTGATCCATTCACCAATAATTCAAATATGACAGAAGAAACACATGCCATGATCCAATCTATGACATGAAATGGAAGGACAATTTGAAGGTGAATAAGCCTTAAGTAAACCCAGTCCACTCCGTGGTAGGATTTTACGAGGTCCATCTTTAAGACAAAATATGGGATTTTCTTGAACTTGATAGTGTGCAGTCCTCCCTGAGCTAACCCCGTTGAGTCATGTAAGAGCCGATTATGGAGAAAACCAAATTGTTCCTTAGAGATGCATTTTGTGAGTATTGGTTTAATCCAATCAGCAATGACTCTAGAGATGATTTTGTATATCATATACCATAATCAAATGGAGTAGATTAAATGTCTCGGGATTAGATATTTTTGGAATAATATCAATAAATGTAGAGTTTAAAGCACCATAGACATAACCTTCTTCCTATATTCCTTCACAACAACTAGTAGGTCTTCACCAATAACATCGAAAAAATGTCTGACTCAGCAGTGAAATAAATATGCACACCTAAAAATTAATGCCAAGAGCAATTTGTCTTTAAATATGAAAAATGGGGTATGCCACTACATGAGATGCACACATTTCTTCTTGAAATGTCAATGAAATCATTCCTTATGAAATCCTGAGCACTATTTCATCTAAGCAAACCTAATGCAAGTACCATTTCAATGCAAATGCAAAATGCAAAAAATGCCAAAAATAACAATATTTTTATATTTTGATTATAAAAGATATGAAAATGCAAAAAATAGACTCTACAAACTCCCAGACCCTGCAACAAGTATCCGACACAAACCAAGAAAGACACTGAGACCAAGAAGTCTAATGCACTAATAAAAAATAAAAATGAGATAAATGACAAGAACAAATTTTAAATAAAAACAAAGAAAAATAAGTCTCTGATTAGTACAGAAGCAGTAAACAAGCACCACAGGAACCCAAGAAGACTAAGAAAAACTCACAACCCACTTAGAATCTCCCAAACATCAAGATCCCAATCACAAATATGGATGTACGCGACTGTTCATAGAAAACCCATGTGTATACGTGACTATAAGCACGACATCCCACGTGTATATGCGATTGTTATCTCTATGAACCATTTATAGTAAGAGATTGGGTGGTAAAAAGGTAGGCCAAGACTCAAATTACTTCAAAGGAATATCAATGGGATAATACACTCCTGAACACGACACATAAACACTAAGAAGCAGAGAGCAAATCAAGTAAATTATGCACCAAAACCCCAACAAAAAAGGAAAGTCCCCAGCAGAGTCGCCAATTCTGTTATAGAGAAAACTTCCTATGGCTTGGGGTTGACCACAACAAACATTATGACACCAGAAATCAATCCACTTCCAATATGCTAAAGAGATAAACAAGTCTAACACTAAGGGATGAGAAGCGTACCTTATTCTGGATGTTTGTAGAAGAACCCCGTTGAGCTTTTTATCACACTTGCACCTACATTCCATTCTCAACAACAAAGAAATATACAAGCATGATATATATTAAGTGTTAGAACCTACTCATGGATAAAAATATTCATAGTTACACATATAATGGATGAGAAATTGATATTTCTATTAAATGTAAACATAGATACAAATGACAACCTCTGTCGGTACCTCGTTGAAATCAAGAAACCAAGTCCTCCACTTTTGCCTCCACCACATCAATCCTCCATATCAAGGCAAGCTCACAAGACAAAGACAATCTTGGGAAAGAGCACCAATGGTTTCTCCAAGGATAAGGGATGTAGACTCAAGTATGCAATAATGGGGCACAAATACACTATAGTCTCTTTGCTCTCACAAGTTTTGCTCCTTCAATGCTTCTAAATAGCTCAATATATAGCCCCTCAATGAGAAGTGAAGGGTCAAGTCGGAAGAGCGCTTCGAGGCATATGGAAGGCTAAGAGTCAAGTTATTCATTACTTGATGAGAGAAAACTCCAAATATTTTTGTTTTGAGCACAATTCCCAATGTACATGGGTCATAATGGAGCAAGCTGCATGTACACGTGGGCTGTAAGTTGGTGACCTACGTATACTCATAAATATGATTTTTTAAGGGATTTTGCTGAAGCATCAAAGTAATACTGAGAAAATGGGGTATAAAGAGTCTACATGGGGATAGGGATAGGCCATAAAACATGATATACCAAGCGTGGTAAATCCTGGTATAACAAAGATTGACATGCAACTCATTACTGCAAAAATATTTTTGCAGTGATATTTTTGTGTTTGCTGCATGGTTTTGATAGTATTGGAGCATGCGTTGCAACTCTGTTGTATGCATATTGCGTGCCTTTTTTAATCGCAGTGCTTCAATTTGAAATATTTTGTTCCATATTTTCTTTGCCTTTTGAATGAAGCTTTATATAGAAGTTAGAAGCCACTCTGTGTGAATGGGCTTTAGTGTGGTCAATCTTATCCCACGACATATTGAAGGAGCTAGTTTTTAGTGACAACCTTGGATTGATTTTTAGCATATTGAATGTATAAACTAGCAACAACCACATTAAATTAATTAATGTGTCTGAATACATCGATAGGCGTAAATTTGACACATACTATAGGGAAAAACATTAATATAGAAAGTATGTGCCTAATTTACGCCTATCGACGTATTCAGACACATTAATTAATTTAATGTGGTTGTTGCTAGTAACAGGTGAGCGCATAGACATATCTACAAAGTATTAATTGGAATAATATTGTTTATTTAATTATAATATACAATAAATAATATTATTTATTTATTACCATGTTATTTAATTAATATAAAACATTAAATAAAACATAATATAGATAAAATATTATTAATATGATGTTCTTCCTATAGTATATATGAAATATATATCATGAAGTTAATTATGTCCAATATTATTTATTATATATGTTAACCATACTTTATTATTTAATACTTTTACAATTAATTATTTTAATATCTATTTGTAATTAAATTAATTATATCATTTTATAAATCTTATTATTTAAATAATGTATCTCAATGGTACAATTAATAAACCATATTAATTTAATAATATTGAATATAAATATCATATAGTTTGGAGATATTTATTAATATTAAGAAATAATTCATGTAGTAATAATGTTTTTCTTATTTATTATAATATTTTAGATGTCAATAAAATAGTAATAATAATGCTTAGTTAAGTGTGATAATAAAAATATATCATGAAGTTAATTATATCTAATACTATTTATTATATATGTTAACCACACTTTATTATTTAATATCTTTACAATTAATTATTTTAATATATATTTGTAATTAAATAACTGATATCATTTTATAAATGATATTATTTCAATAATGTGTCTAAATATTACAATTAATAAGCCATATTAATTTATTAATATTGGGTATAAATATCATATAGCTTGGAGATATTTATTAATATTAGGAAAGAACTCATGTAACAATAATGTTTTTGTGATTGATTATAATATATTATAATATTTTAGTAATAATAATGGTTAGTTAAGTGTAATTAATATTAGGAAACAATTCATGTAATAATAATGTTTTTAACATTGATTATAATATTTTAGATGATAATAAAATAGTCATAATAATGGTTAGTTAAGTGTAATTAATGTTTTATTACATAATAATATTAATTATAATATATTATTTTAGATGTTAATAAACTAATAATAATAATAGTTAAAAGTGTAATTAAATAATAATTTTATAGTAATATTATTTAAGTATAATGATAATAATTTTAATACTACTATATTATATTATTTTATTGTCAAAATATGGTTATTAGTTAAAATATTGATGTCAAACTATTAAAATATAGTATTTAATTAAAATAATTGTATTAAAGTAATAATAAAATAATAACATTATTTTTATGAAAATAATAATATTGTATTATTATATTGTATTATAATATGCTAATTAAGAAGAATGTATTTAATTCACATGCTATAAACTAACCTAATAAAGTATATTATCACAAATTCATAATGTAACCTAGCCATAAAGTTTCATACCATATTATTGATGTACCAAGTCAACATAAGTTCATTATTATTAGAATGTAGATGATCAACGCCACAATGGGACATAACCAATGTTGTTCTCTATAGTATGTATTGTGTTGCAAAACAAAACCAATGTTGTTCTCTATAGTATGTGTTGTGTCGCAAAGCATACTAAGATGTGACATCAAATCCTTGCAAATTGTGACAATGTGACATAGCCTTTGTTTGATTTCCTAATGTGACAAATACACTGGGGAATGCAAGCATTCAAATAGTATGTAGGAGGTTCACAAAGGGTTATGCTAATCTTCCTTGGAAATGCAACACTACAACGCTAGCATTTTTAATCAAAGTTTAATATGTTGTTGAAAGGTTTTATTAGATTCTAATAGTGCAAAAGTTGTCTAATTGTCATGTTGCATTATGGTTATGTTCCGTAATGGGTTTTGTCACATTATGTAATTCATTGTAATGTCGCACAATGATCAGGTGTAGTCATATTTTCAATTGTTTATTCCGTTTTGACATAAATGAAGGGCTATGTTGGATGACAATGTTCATTGAGGGTTATGTTCGATTATGCCATTTTTCTATGAATATATTATATTATTGTTATGTTCATTAATGTGGTTGCTTGCATTATAACATGAAAAGTAATTTCATAAGTATAATATTTTTTTTTAATTTATCAAGTGCTATGTTGGATTATCGTAGTGAGTGAGCATTAAGTTGAATTATGACATTGCTCCATCATCATGTTACAATATGGTAATGTCGGTTGCTGGATTTTTGTTACATTATGTGATTCATAAAATTGTTTTGTAGCAGCTGGATTTAGTTATATTTTGATTGTTTTTTTTCGACTATGGCATATGTAAAGGGTTATGTTAGGTTAGTATATTCATCTACGGTTAGGGTTATGTTGGATTGTGTAATTTTTCCATCCATGTGCTGTATTATGGTTGTGTTTGTTCATGTATTTTGTTGGATTGTAAGGTTTTGTAACAACTTAAATAATAACAACAAACAATAATAATAATAATATTAATAAACATATATTTATAAAATAAATAATAATAATCAATAATGTCTTTACGAAAAGACATGACTATCAATGAAAGGGTATTTCACCACAATATAAATAACAGACCCTCATATGTAATTCATCATCTTATTTATTATCAATATTTATTACTACTTACCAACATGTGGGATTCAGATTACCTGTGGGCATTTTAGAGAATTTACTAGCGTTAAAGAAGCATTTACTGCTTCAAGTAAAGAAGCTTTTACCGCTTCAAGTGGTATCAGAGTGAGGTTACTATTCAAGCTTCTAGGGTTTCCCTAGAAAATAGGACCTTGTCCTTAAAATAAAAAAAGAAAAAAGAAAAGGTGAAAAAAAGTAAAACAAAAAAAAAGGGTTAAAAGTGAAACCACACATGGTTTCTAAATAAGTGGGGTTGGGTTTGAAAATAAAGTACAAAATAATTACTTGTAAAGAGAAAGTGAGACTTGAACCTAGGTGGGGAAAGTAACACTTACTCCCCCCAACCACCCAATCTACTCACATTTTACAAAAACTTAAGGGAAAATAAAATTTTTATTATATAATAATTAATATAATAATATTAATTATTATCCCTTAAATCTCACCATTCTTAAATTGTATTATTAAATAGTCGAAGAAAGATTTTTCCAAAAGAGACATATTGAGAATTATTAAAGCTTTTGTATCTATCCTTCTAGAAGAAACGAAGACAAAAGTGAAGTAGAAACATAGTCACAAACAATGGCTACTACATATTCGGAAATGAAGGCACAGCTACAAACAACAGTGGACGAGTTAGAACAATACAAGGAGATCAATAAAAGTCTACAAGCTAAGGTTGAGACAAAAAAGTGGTTGAAAGAGTGGAAAGATGATGAGAATATCCGCTTATGGAATCAAAATCGACAGCTAGAACGAACCATAAGAGATAACAAAAAAATGTTGTCTGATTAGGATAACGAAATATCATGTTTAAAAATTCATAATCAAAACCTAGAAGACCAGATCAAAAAGTTAAAAAATGACAACAAATCACCATATGGATGCGATAATGAATTAGAAGAAGAAATAAAACATCTAAACAAACTCATCATGGAAAAAGATGCTGAATTGGCGCAAGTCCAGATGAGGTTAGAAAATCAAGGAGCAGAGTTACGTCTTCATAAACAACAAAAGGAAAAACTCCAGCAGCAGTATGATGACAATAAGAAGACACATAAGTTAGAACTGACAAAAGTCAACAATATTTTATCAAGCCATTCTGAAGAAATTTTCAGATTAGGTAATCATAACAAGACACTAGGCACAAAAATTAAGAAGTTGAAAAGTAGTCGGAAGACAGAACAATCTACATAAGACATTGAAGGAAAACTTCTAGACAAACAGGAAGAAAATCGTTGTATCAGAAGGCATGATGAAGATCTTAAGGAACAACTTAAGAAGTCTGAAGATGACAGAAAATCACATGTAGAAGTGATTAAGAAGTTTCAAAATGATAACATGCAGTTAGAAAACAAGTCAGAAAAGATACAGAATGGAGCTTTAAAACCTCAAGAGACGAAAACACAACTTTATACTCAGATCAATGCTAAACAAATGGCACTTGTAAAAGACAATGACATTGTGAAAATTCCATATCGACACCCCAACCATAAAAACAGATATTCTAAAAAGTGGGAAATGTCGAAAGATAGCGATATCAATGTGATCAAATCTCCTAATGATAGATCAGTATGGAATGCCAACAGTCCACAACAAATCAATTTGGGATGGATTGATTCATCCACATATCAAAAGTTGTGCTCAACTCTTAGTAGTTCATATCGACATGTTTCATCAGCTGTGACAGCACACAAGATGATGCAGAAACATTATAAGGCTTTGAGGACAAAGCCTTTCTAAGGGAGTGGCAATGTAACAACTTAAATAATAACAACAAACAATAATAATAATAATAATAATAAACATATATTTATAAAATAAATAATAATAATCAATAATGTCTTTACGAAAAGACATGACTATCAATGAAAGGGTATTTCACCACAATATAAATAACAGACCCTCATATGTAATTCATCATCTTATTTATTATCAATATTTATTACTACTTACCAACATGTGGGATTCAGATTACCTGTGGGCATTTTAGAGAATTTACTAGCGTTAAAGAAGCTTTTATTCGCTTCAGGTTTTCTAATAGTTGAGTTTACCTATGTATGCAATGGCTTTGATGTTACATTTCGACATACATAAAGTGTTATTTTGCATTATGGTTATGTTCATTAATTGTTTTTGTTGGATTATCATTAACATTTGGAATGGTTTTCTTCGATTATGACATGCATTAAGGGATATGTTGCATTACGGCATTTATGAAGGCTTATATTGGATGGTGACTTTTATCGATGGTCATGTTCCATTATGGTTATGTTTATAAATGACCATTTTTGAATTATTTAGTTATAAGGTTTTGCAAGGGTTGGGTTTAGTTATTTTTTATACGTTCATTTGTTTTCTTTGCATTGTCAAGTTAATGAAGGTTTATCTAGGAATGTGCAATTTGTCCATGGGTTTGTTGTATTATGGTTAACATCGATCATGAATTTTGGTGGTTGTAAGGTTTTGTAATAGTTTTGTTAACTTATGTTTGCAATGTTTTTTGTTGAGTTTCAACATACATCAACTTTTATCTTTTGTTAGGACATTCATGAAGGTCCAATTTGCATTGTGAAAGTTTTTCATGGTTATGTTCGTTAATTGGATTTGTCAGATTATTACATTCATTTTGATTGGTTTTGTTGGACTTTGACATGCATATGGTTAAGTTAAGTAATGAAATTTGTGAAGGCTCATTTTGGATAGCTGATCATGTTGCATTATGGTATGTTTATAAAATAAGGTTTTGGAGAGATTGGGTTTAGTTATGTTTGCAACATTCCTTGTTATTTTCTTATTTTTTTTTGCATTCTGAAATCGATGAAGGGTTATCTTACATTATGATATTCATTGATTGCAGGCTATAGATATGAAATATATCAAATTATGGGTGTTGTACTGCAATTTTCCTAATGTAGATACCTTTTTCTGTCTATTGTAGAGCTCTTTTTTTATGCTAACATCATTATATTAAATCAAATAACTCGGTACTTTTGAATGAATTTTTACAATTCAGTGTTGTTTAATGTCAAGGCGGACACTGATAAAATGAATTTGAACTATCAATCATGTGTGGAATTTTTATCTGAAGTTGATTGTCTAACTGTTATACATATTCAGTGCATATTATTTACAATATATCCATTTTGATCTAAAGGATGTGTTTCTCAAGAGTCAATCCCATTGTTTTTGCCATTTGCTTTTCTGAATCTTTGCAATATCAAGTAGCTTTAGTTATGTGATAGCACTTTTGATTTTGTGAAATGTCTTAGGTCAAGGATCTTCTGCATTTAAATCCTTAGCTTTTTTCTTAGTGTGATTCAATTCATAACCATAGGACTTGCGGGTGGCTGTTCTTAATCCAATTCAATTCACTAGTACATATTGTTAAAGGTTTTCCATATTAATGGATAATCTTTGAATTTAATCTCATGCTAGCCATCAAAACTGGAAAATGTTTATTTCTTGGTTATCGTACATGGTCAAATGCATTTAAGTTATATTATACATTCCAATAAGAAAGTATATATGTAATTTTTCATGTGAACCCCTATCAAATGCATATATTTGGTTGGCAACATGAGATTTGCAGGGAAAAGAATAACTAAAAAAAAAAAGCAGTAGGAGAAGCAGAGAATGTAGAATTATAGCAAGAAGAAGAACACGTGAGAAAAAGCAAAGAGTGGAAGAAGAAGAGAATGTAGAATTATAGCAAGAAGAAGAACACGTGAGAAGAGGCAAAGAGTGGAAGAAGAAGAGAATGTATAATTATATCAAGAAGAAAAAGAACACGTGAGAGGAGGAAAAGAGTAGTAGAAGAAGAAGAGAATGTAGAATTAGAGCAAGAAGCAGAACAATTGAGAAGAAGTATAATTAGAGTCAGAGGAACAACCAAGTAGAGCACATAAAATACCAACGGGGTTATAAGATTTTTCAAAATGAAAAATTAAATGAGATACAATTTGTAGAGGTTAAGGAAAGTTCTAGATCACCTTATTAGGCCAATCTTGCTTTGATGAATGAAGTTGTTATATGTACGACCCTATTTTTTTTAAGAAGGCAACGAGAATCAAGTTTAAATAATGCAATTATGTTGGTTGTAGAAAATTTATCCCTCAACACAAATATGAGACTCTATAAACCGTCAACATGACAGAGACATGCAAATCAAGAAAGTCCACAGTGAATTCACTCACAGATTAAAGAACAATGTATTTTTTGACCTAAGGAAAACGACTTTTCATTTTTATTAAGGAGTTGTTGAGGCCTGGAAAATCGCAGGCGACAACAGCAAGGGATTCTCCCCAGTCAACGTTCCCAACTAGCCCATGACTATTTGGTATAGGGAATCCGTCCGTTTTACGATCCGACTATCGTAGGTCAAAGTAACCAAAACAAAGGTTTTACCGGTTGCGGCCCGGTCCATCGTGTATTTTTGTATTTTTTGATCTAAGTATGATGTGCACATGCCTAATTAACCATGCAGGGTGATCAGGATGCAAGGAGTAGTCACAACGTGATGCGCAGGTTCTTACCTCTCGTCTTAGCACTCACAAGCATCTCAATCACATATGTAGTAATGAAATAAAACTAACTATCTATCTATCTATCCCCAGGGAGCAAACTGTAACTTAATTATGAGTAATGTGTATTGTGCATGCATTATAAAGAGAAATTACAGGTAGCTGATGTTTCTTTCTACAACACATGAACGATTAAAGATATTTCAACAATCAGATAGCCAGTTGTTTTATGAACAGCATACATTACTCACGGTGGTAATTCCACAAAATAAACCAGAAATCATTTAAACAAGAACATAGGTTCTAAGAGTTAGAACGATCTCATGGTTAATAGACAAAAGCTGGAAAAACAAAATAGTTCATATTTCTGCCATCCACAGCATAACATTCGAAAGTGCCACCAATCTTTCGCCAACAGGCAAACAATTGCTCTTTATTGTAAAAAAAAAGTAGTTCTTCTTACAATATCGCTTTTCATGTCTAACTAGGGCGAGACTGTTGGGCTGCCCAAAGTAACCTTTGGGCTTCCCAACTCTTCACCTCCAATGTTTCACTTTTCTCAAATGTTTTTACAAAATCGTTACAAATTACAAAAGTGACCAATCCTTCACGAGGAGGGTCCCACTTGGGTGTCCAGAAACTTCTTCCATTCCAAAGCTTCAGAGGCGATGCCTTCAAAGGCACAAGGTTCCAGAAATTGAATGTTGATCTCAAACTTCGCAGCCTGGTTCTTTATAGCCTCAATTCTGGCTGTGCTTAACCGAAGCTGATCCTCCAAAAGCTGCACACTGATGGCTGAATGATCTACTTCACTCCTCAAGATCTGATCATCCAGGGCTT
>LPNX011019433.1:208982-220717 GCA_001517045.1 Pseudotsuga menziesii | reverse complement strand
AAAGGTTGATTGATGGAAGCCTAGTTCAGGGAAATACAAAGGAAAATTCTAGAACAATATTGGGTACCAAACCTTGATGACACATGACTTGGATCTATTCCAGCTAATACCATAGTTTGGGCATGGATGCAAAAGAAACAAGATTGTAGGAAGACCACAATAAATAAATGTGGTGTACAAGTTGTAATTGATTTGCTTGACTGAATATAAGGAGATTATGTGGAGATGATTCATGAATGTAATTTTCTCTTTGAACTAGTTATTAATATACAAGAAGAAACACTTTTAAATGTTTTTTGTATATCAAATATTTTCTTCAAGCCTTTTTTGAGGAATTTTATATTATTTACTAATGAGAAAATTTTGGTTCAACTTCCATGTTAATTCATGTGATGGTACTTTATGTGAATTAGATAAAACCATTCAATTTTTAACTTTCAATTTGTTTTTTACATAAACTCAACATGTCACTATATCAAATGTGCATAATCATATTCAATAATGAACCTTAAAACATCTTCTAGACTTCCTCTCTGAATAAAAGATCATTTTGGTTTGTCACAGAGGATTAGGAATGTGTAATCCAGGTGTTAACACAGTCCCTCTCCCCTCATGTTGTAAAGGGAGCTAGCTCAATGGAAGAGCACTTGCATTCCAAGCAGGACGATGGTGGTTCGATTCCTCCGTGCCCTAACATAAATTAAGACATGATTTAAATCTTACTGATAATATAAATATTGTAAGATATCTATATTTTCAATAAAAATATGCTCTTTTCACTTAAACACATTGTTCAAATACTTCATAAATAAATAATGAACACTTGCAATAATTAGTTAAGTCGGTTTTCCCCCTTTCCTCTTGTATATTAAAAAAATCAAACTCTACTGCACTAATGCCATTCTAGTTCATAATTAATTTTGATTGTTAAAATAAATAATGTTAATAAATAAGGGAGGCTTTACTAACATCAATATCATTAAATAAATTTATAGGGAAGAAATTTCTCACGTTAATCTATAATTCATAAAGTAAACATTCATCAACTTAGTTTTTAATACACTACTACTACCACTAACAACAACAACAATAATAAATTATGCTGCTATTTTAATTCGTAATTTATTTTAATCATTACAAGGGTAAAACTTAGACTTTAAAGTCATAAAATATTTTCCTTTTTTGATTATAAGTGGTGCGAACTTCCAAAAATAAAACAACATACTCATCAAAGACGCAAATAATTACTACGACAATATTTCTAATTGTTGTAGTAACAAATACAATGTTGGTATTATGTCATAAAATAATTTAATCAACTTAACATTAAATACAAACTATAAATAATATTACTAGACATTATGTAAGGATTCAAAGTCTATGACTTTCCTCATTTTGAAAGAACTCAATCTAGCGGAAGTTCTAAATTCTAGATCGACTAAATAATTACAAATTTAATGAAATATGTGTTATTTCTACTTTACTAAGTTTTCACGAGGTGCACTACAAAGAACATACATAGTCAAGATAACCATTTGCATTTTATTTTTTATATATTGAGTTCACACAGAGTGCACGAAAAAGAGAATACATACGAAAAAAATACAACAAACCCAAAATAAAACATAAAATTAGGATGAAATACGATACAATATGAAAGATTTAAAAAAAATATCATATATGTAAACAATGTTCCTTTGGATTTCGTAAATCTTGGGAAAACAAAAAGTTTTTTAGTGAATCAAAATGTGTTTCTATCCAAAAGAAGTGCTTTGTATGCGATCAAACACCCCTCCTATCCAAAAAATGCCTAAAAATAAAGAATCCATACATCCTTTAATGCATGCAACTATATAGGCTTAAGATATTGATCAATAATGGGAGAAGGTCTTCATAAGTTCTTTGATACCATGTTCTACCAAAACTAAGTATTTCCACATAGGTTGAACACCTTAAGAAAATTCTCACAAAAATAGATCATAAATCAACACACCAATGCTTTTACATGGGAAAACCCTCAAAGAGGGAAATAGTCCATGGTCTCAACCAAATAGTTACATGAGACAATATATTAATGCAAAAAAAAACTATCTACATACGAGCTTCTCACAATCGATCATCAAGAAAATAACACTCCGTGTTTTTTAAATAGGATCATGGACCAATTGAATGGAGGAGACACCTTTCCCTTAATGAGCTCGAAGAACACCACACCAAAGTTGTAGATGTTTCTTTTCTTAGACACGTTGGATGAATAAGCATGCTCAACCAATCTCATAATATGTGTGGGGAAGTACCAACAAAATCATAACACAGATAATTTAACATTTGAAAACTATATCTTTGATATGTTTCATTAAAAAATCAATATATTTACTCGATGACTCATAAATGGTAATCTGATGTGCAGTTTCAATTCTTTACTAATTTAGTAATTGCTAACGAATTGCCAACATGAAGTTGATTGTTTGCTGACAACGTTACCAAGAAAAAACAAAAGCGTGTTAAAGCTTTGACATTCTTGAATCCCCGTTGTTGCTTGTTCAGTGTCCACCATAATGTTTGAACTTTGAACGTGTCCTCTCCTTGATCCGAATATTTAATTGTTTCACTTTCAAAATCGCACTCTTCTATGCTTATATGCAGAAAATCTCTACCATTAGAGAAAATTTGGGGTCTAAAATAGGCTTCATAAGATCACGATCTATCTCATAAGAAAATGAGTCACCTCATAAGAAAAAAAACTATTGAATTCAAGAATCAAAAGAATTTCAAGAAAAAAAGTTAACCAAGTCAAGCATAATGGTTGACTTGGCATATTTGTCATAAAACACTTTTTTTTTTAATTTGTATATTCAACTTATTTTCCCATGGTTTTTCTTAAATTTCAAGCAAGAGTACTTGTTGGATGTGGATTTAAATTCCGCATTTAACGCGTATCCACACTACATACTTTTGAGGGACCCCACCCCATGAAAATAGCGAAATACATTAAAAACATGTTACTTGAATGCAAAATACATTTAAAAATGTGTTACTTGAATGCAAAATAAATTAAAAAAATGTGTTACTTTCAAGTAACACATTTTTTAAATGTATTCACATTTTTCGTGGGGTGGGGTCCCTTAAAAGTATGCAGTATTGGTACTCGTTGGATGCAGAATTTAATTCATTGGGTAAAATGACAAAGAGATATGTTGAAAATACGAAGTAAAAAAATAGTTTTTTCTCACGGGGTCTTCACTTGTTGACCAATATCCTATCACGTTAGTTCATATTGTGGGTTTTAAAATTATCAAAAATTGAACCAATATATTGTAGGTATTGGGGGGATGAGGGGTTTAAGGTTGGGGTGGGTAGGGTGGATTATAAGGATTGAGGTATAAAAAGGGGTGGGGAGGAGGTTTTAAGTATTTGGAGGGGGTTTCAACAAAAATAGTTTGGGTCAATATCTATGGAAATTAAGGGTATTCTTTAATATCCCACTATCGTACATGCTATGTGAGAGGTTCACTAAGTGAAGTCCCCATGTTTTTTCTCTATTCCTCTAAAATTCATAAATATTATTTTATTATTAGCTTTAGGAGGCCCATTTTAGACCTTAAATTTTCTCTAATGATCCATGTTTCTATTGATAATTCGCTCCATCTTCAATTATTTGGTCGACCATAGAGTTTGGGTGAAAATTTCATGTTTCTCGCAGCCTGAGAGCAAATTGTTTATTATCATAATTACCATTCCAAGTCATATTTCCAATGGTTTCTTAACCACCACTGTTGCCTTTCCTTGTGTTGCTACATTTCAAGGAAGCCTACAGGCATTGTCGATGACACCTGAGGACATTTGTAGTCATGGAATGACTCCAACTGCTGCGAGTGGAAAAGAGTATCTTGAAAGACAAAAAATGGGCACGTTATGGGGATTTTGTTTCCAGAGATGCTACTAGGGAATGACTTCATATCAGATACCTAGATGAAGGGCATACTCTAGGAGTCCTTAGGATATCTCCAGTTTCTCAAAATTTTGGAAAACGGGGCCTTGAAACAAACCGCTGACTCCATTCCCTTGTCACTTGGGAGTGGTGCAACCATTCGAAGTAAGGTCCAAGAGTCATTTGAAGGTGCAGTCGGAGGACTTCGGAGTCAAAGAGATATTAGGGAAAGCTCCACTAAGTAATGAGAAGAAGCAAGCCTGTGGCGTTTTTCCTTGGTGATGAGCTTCTAGATGCCTCAATCATTAGAGTAGAATTGTCTCTGATATTGGTCATTCATACCAAAAAATAAGAGAGAAGGTGTTCCAAAAACACCATCGATACCTATGTAGATCCTCCTCCCATGAATGGATTCGATACAGGCTGATGCACAATCATGGACTCCTTTAAAGACACTTTAGATGCCACATAATACTGGAAAAACCTGGAACCTATGACTTTAGGTGAGAATTAGAGGTACTCCCCTAATGTATTTGAAGGTGAAGTAAAAAGACAAAAGATAGGTAATTGAATCAGATTTCATAATATATAAAATTTATGCAGAAAAAATGTGGGCAAATTATTATAAAATTAGTTTTTGTTAAATTGGATTTTCAAATTTTCAGCACATCGTAACATATATGTTTGTGCGGGTGCAACAATATATGAGGTAAATGATGTCAATTTTGGATAAAATATTGTTGACATATAAAGGACATATGGGCCTAGTGCAACATTATTTATTCATATTTTTTATGAATTTATTATTATTATTATTAATTATTGAAGTCAGAAAAGCTTGAAATGAAAACGTTATGTGCGGGTGAAATACTTTAGGGGAAAAAATTAATGAAATCCTTGATTTCTATCTATAAGATTGTAGAGATTTCTCTCTTCTAGTGCACCATATAGTTTTCTTGGGAAATGGTGAAGGAAATAAAAAATTATATAAAAATCAATCGATGTATCTATTTTCAAAAACTAATGTGTCATTTAGAAAAATAAAAATAAAAAAAATAAAACATTCATTTGAAGGAAAAAATTACACATTCAGAATCGTAAGATCCTACTCTACAATATTCTAAATTTTCATAAAAAAATAGTGTGTTTGTCAAAGCAAAACATGCCATCGAAACTAAGCATATTGATAGAGTTCTAAAAGACACGCAATAGCCCTGGTTTATTTGTCCTAGCCAATAGGTTCAGTAGCTCGAAGCTATTTCTGAACATAATGCCAAACCTTATTCCCATCGAGTTTTTAAATTTTAAAAACATGCATATGCGTTATAACGCATATGCATTTTAGCATTATTCATATCTCATATGTGTTATAACGCATATGCGTTTTTGCTTAACTAGCTTGGTACGAGAGTAAAAAAGAGTAAATACCAAGTTAGTGGATAGTCTTTGGAAGAAACCCCATCTAAAAATAAAAGATCATGGTAATTATTGGCCCCTCCAAAGCAGTTTAGTGTGGAAAAAGGAGGACGCTTAGCCTAAAATTTATGAATGGTTGTGGATAATGAGGCCAGATTATTGGAGGTTCAAGGCGCTTGTTCATGGATCTTAAGACATAGAAGATGCTTTTTAGATTTAATGATTGAGTTTTATTTCCTAACCTTTCTCTAAGGCTCGAAACTCATATCTAGCTCTAAAATATTCCTAGGGGTACCAACACATCCACTAAGAGGATAAGGATTGCGAGATCAATTATGTTGTTTTAAAGCATTATTTTTGTCTGTGGACACACAAAAGCATATTTTAGGGCATAAGGAGAAGGTGTCATCTCTCAGATCCAAGATGTATACATTGTGCTTGAGAACTCATAATCATACTAATATTCCCACTTGGAGGCCAAATATCTTCTTAAGACGTGATTATTTTCGTTCAGGGAATTATTCTTGGGCCAAGATTCGTATAACATTCATTTAGGGCCTACAGCTTAGGGTTTCTCCCACAAATATGTATGGGATATGCTCATGAGGTCATGTATGGTGGATCAAATTTAATTCTTAAAACTATATTCTAATAATTTTTCTTTATGGTACAAGGTCTAGGTTTCCTACCTTAACAATGTCCAAGACCCATGGATTCATATATACTATCCAAAACCTTCTAACGACATCCATGTCACCACTCGAAGGAAAAGGTAACTTCAAGAGGTCATGGCTGGTCATTTGAGGTGTTTTTCATGGTCATGGATTCCTAGAAGTTTTTTTTAGAGTCCAATCCCAATGTTTACTCCCCCAACAATGTCGAAGGCCACATGATCCATACCTAGTGCTTGTGAGTCATGTGAGGTGATTAGAGGTATCATTTTAGGCCATGGATGGATATAATATTCCTTTTTGGACTAAGGATTGGGTTTACTTCGTCAACCATGTGTAAGTCCTTGATAACAATGTCTACTATTTAAATCCTCTTGATGGCATGATTATCCCCAGTTTTGGGGAAGGAATACTGTTACAACTGATTTTACCACACATGGTTGATCACACTTTTATGGCCTCCCCTGTCCCTCTGTAGACTCTTTGGACCCCATGAATCAGTATTGTACCTTTGATATTTCCAATATCATCCCTCAAAAAACATGTTATTTGTTGTACGTGAATTTTAATTCCTTTCTTGCGTATATACGTAGATATTGACCTTAAACCTGCGTACATCGAGAAGTGTGCAAAAATCCAAATATTTTTGGAGTTTCCCTTGAGGTGTGTCTGAATCACTTGGGTCTTGGCCTTCCATATGCCTCGAGATCGCTAGGATTTGACCCTCCATTACCCCATTGGAGTACTATATAAGGAACCCCTTGGATACATTGAAGGAGAGGAATTGAAGACCAACAGAACTATAGTCCATTGTTTCCATAGCTTGCTTGTACTTGAGTCTACATCCCTTTGTCCCTTGGAGCAATTTGTGTTCTTCACAAGATTTCTTTTTCTTGTGAGCTTGCTATCGAGAGATGGAGGATTGAGGTGGTGGAGGACTCGGTTTCTCCGGTTCGTAGAAATGCCGACAGAGGTTGTCACTTATGTAATCTCTGATTTTATTAATAGAAATATCTTTTCTTGTCCAATGATGTGAATTTAAATGAATATTGAATCCATGGATGTGTTTAATTTCTTATACATTATTGATTATATATGCTAGAGTAGATCTAACACCATATTATATAGCATGCTTGTCTTGTTTGTTGTTGTTGAGAGCAAATTGCTAACACAAGCGGGATTGAAAAAAACTCAACGGGGATCTACTTCAACCGTACGGAATAAGGTATGATTTGAGATCCTTTAGTGTTAGATGTTTTATTTCTCTTGCAAATTCAGAAGGGATTTATTTCTGTGGTTTCTTTGTCTGTTGTGGTACACCCCAAGCCATAGGAAGTTTCTCTCCATAACATAATTTAATACACATGGATGTCATCTTTCTTGCACAAAATTTAGAGCTAATATGATATTAGTCATGTCTGCAAGTGCGTTGGAGATGTTATTGGAATTTGAATATTTCCGGCTCAAAATTCAATGGGTGTAAACTTGTAAAGTTGTAAACACAAAAATTATTAAGCAACAGCTATAGATGGATGACAAAATTTTAGGTCAAAAAGATCATAATGGGAAATGAAAACAAGCATGCCTAAATAAATTAAAATATTATTATTATGCCTTGCTGCAGAAATAAACATGCATATGGTGATATAGAACCCCTCTGATAGAAACATGCAATTCATGTTGGCAGTAAAGATCTGAAATTTCAAATGGGAAAAGTTGCCAGATTGAATAAATAGTTTTTCTTAATTCCCTAACAATACTGAAGAGCTACATGTAAAACATATAATGTTTACACTAATAAATGAATGCTCATTCAATTCTCTGCCATCAATTCTGAAACCATTTCTATATTGATTACTACTACAACTCTAGTCTCCACTGCACAAGGAATTTTAAAAAGGCATTTTCACATTCTATATTTCCAAGGCACAGTGAAATCTGTTAATAGAAAAAATGCATGTAGTGCTGGTACATCTGACCAGGAAATTTACAAGAGGAGTGAATATCAAGTTCAAATACTTCAATGCCCTTCCAAAGACAGAACAACAAACAAATCCAAAGACAACAATTCATCACAAAGTTTCAAGTGGGATAAGCATATTTTCTGGGCAATATGGAAACATTAAACTGTGCAGAGCCTAGGATGGTAAGAAGTTGAGTTGCAGTGTCACAAAACTTGACATCATAGAAAAAAATAGTGGGGACATAAACTTGGGAAAAAATGGACAAAACTTGGCACGTATAAACTTCGACCTGAAAAAAATTAGAAAATTGAAAGACCTGAAAAACTCTGAAAATTTTGGAGAGATCGGGAGAAATCAGGAAAAATAAAAGATTTTTGCATCAAGAAGAGTTACTCATAAAATCCCAAGCATGTGCATAGAGTTAATTGAGACACAAATTTTGGCATTAAAAAATTATTATTCCCAATAATAGAAACATGTTTCCAACACACAAGAATGGTTTCCACATTGTTTTGGCTAATGCTCTTATTTTCATGATGGAAACCATAATAACTAAAGAGATCAGCTCCCATGCATTCATAGGGTCCAATTTTTCACCAGATGATATTTTCTTTACTCATAAAACTCTAGAAAGTCAGGCATTCATATGAAGACCCCATCAACTAACAAGTCAACCACAATCACAACTAGAGCAAACTCATTTAATGCATGAATACATGGGGAAGGTTAAGCAAAACGTTTAAATGGAAAACTTCATAAATGGCAAGAATGCACTGACATGTTCAAGAAAACACAGAAGTTAGTCCTTGTTTCCCAGAGTATCCTATATTTCAAAATCTATTTTCATAAATTAGGTACAAGGAGAGAAAGACCCTGTTTGAAAGTGAGACCAACAGTTAGATATTGAGAATGGTGATAGGATTCAAGACGTTTTAGACACTACACTAGCCTAAGTAGTTTGGAAGGAATATTCCCTAAAGTTTTACTTCAAAATGGTCCAAGAATCATGAACCCTTATGAGAAATCCGCATATGGTGAACAACAATTTTTCAGTGAATAAATACTAAATAGTAAGAACATTAAGCTAGGGAACTCAGATATCATGAAATATGACCCTAATATATTTTTAAGATTGGAAATTTTAGAAAATGCAAGCCAAGATAGAACAATAAGTTACTTGCTTCTTCACATGGTTGGTTTTAAAAATTTAGTCTTCAGTGTTCACAAATATAATGGAAGTGAGCCTGTAAGACAAGAAGAAATGAAAAAATTTACTAAATGTCTTCAATATATTATAATGGGTTCATAAAACGAAGGAAATACATAACAATTTAATATAGAGGTACAAAAGTAAAGAATAAATCCAGTGGTATCATAAGAATTGGAAGTTACATCAAATTTGGAATGGCCACAGAATTCATGGGTTTTTAGGATCTGCATAGCTTAAGCAACTCAAACAAGTTTCCAACATGGTGTATATTTCAAATTTCATCTAATAATCTGTAGAGCTCAGGCATCACACCACATGACTAGCATGAATCTTTTAAGTTTCAATTTTCAAAAACTAGGAAGGAAGAAGGGGTAAGGCAGAAGTCAACTACCAGATCATTCAACCATTTAATTTGATATCTAGATTATAGATTCCCTACCTTATTTAACTAAATTTTGGGCCAAATCAATGGTTAAAAGATGTAGAGAAAAGACACAAACATAGACACTAAGCCATATGATCCATGCAACATTTGAGTTCAAAACTTTGAATAGTACACCTGAGTTGGACTCAACTCACCAAGCTCGGAATTTTCTGCTAAAGTTCAGCTCAGAAACGATTAGCCTTCTTCTGACATGCCAAAACTAGTATTAATTGCTAAGTCTACAGTAGATTTGCAAGACCCGAGGTCAAAACTTAGGAGGAGTTCTCTGGGCAATTCTTAATCCAAGATCCAAAGATGGTTTTGCTCAATTTTACATTTTTCTGCTGCATTTTACTCTCTGATGGCAATCCTACTTCTATTGAAGGGTTTTGACTATCATTGGACAAAATATTTGGAGAGTTATTCAGGATCTTTGGATATTTGGACTCCAAATTACTTCGCCATACAAAGTTCAAATATTGAAACTATAAAATGTCCAAAATCAGACAATAGAGAACAGATTCTGTACTCTAAAAACTAACCTAAAAAGCATAGATCTTCAAATCTTAAAACACCAATCAAAATTTCTGGTAGTACTTTAACGGCAGGAAACCAAACCCAACAAAATAATGAAGTATAAACATACCTGTAGATTGGAGTTTGCACGTGATTACAAGAGCCGAAATTATAGATCCTGGAAACCTGCGAAGAACCTTAGCAAGAGCTTTGCAACTCCATACTAACCTTTGAAACCCAATTCTCCGAAATTGAAACCCTATTAAGCTTTGAGAATCTGCTTTTCATCGAGTAAAAAGAATTATATTAGCTATGGAATTCCCTGACCCTCAGCCCATTCGTGAGAAAAAAGAAATACATTTATAAAAACCCTAACAAAGATGGTGGGAATCGATAAGGATAATAAGAATAAGGTAAGGAACTAGGTAATACGCAGGCTGAGATGATAGAGACCAACACACACAAGGAGATAACAATATGCTTCTTTGGAGAGATAGCAGTATGCTTCAATATGCAGAGAGAAAACTTGAAACCCCAATAGTGAGAGTAGATAGGAGGTAAGTCAATACACCAGAGGTGACACTCATAACAAGTAACACGTCGGAGGAAATGCAGAGAGGGATGAAATTGGTCCCATTCTACCCCAATGCCTAGATTTATGGATGAATTTCTATAAAAAATCTCCATAAGGAAAATCTAGGGGCAATTTACACTAGAATTTAGATTAACAAGCAAAAAATTGGGCGAAATTTCAATCCGTGACCTCCATGGCCAGAAATCAGGAGTGATTAAAGAATTTTAGGGGAATTTCTCTAGGCGAACAACGCTTCTCAATGCTCTCATCATATAAATGAAAAGGATATTTTCATGTTATATATTATGTTTAAATAAATAGTGGGATAATATTTTAAAATTTCGAAAGTCTAACCATATAAAAAGTCACCCATTAAATTTTCCAAACCCCTCTAATTTCTCCCATGGGCTAAGATTCGGCCCTAAAATCATCTCTGGATACAATTCATTTGTCTTGGTCTTGTATGAAGTTTTGATTATCTTTGTAGGATGTCCTGAACAACATACACTAGTGGAAAATGAGAGATTAGTGACCAAAAAAATGACCAAAATCCGCATATCAATGACCACTTTTGGTTTGGCGATCGCTGGTGGCTAATTTACAGTCTTTTATTACGCGACCAAAATTGGTCATTTTATTTTGGTCATTTATAGCTTGTCAGTTGGTCATTAATTTGGTCATATACTTGGTCATTAATTTGGTCAATATTTGAATCAACGACCAAATATATGACCACATTTATGACCAAATTAATGACCACATGACAAACTACAATATGACCACATTTGGTCGCGTAATAAAAGACCATAAATTAGCCACCAAAACTGCTTTTTGGTCATTAATATGCAATTTTTGGTCATTTTTTTTATCATTTTTTGGTCATTTATATCTCATTGTTTGGTCAAGTATCTCTCGATTTTTGGTCATTTTATATGCGAATTTTGGTCATTAATCTCATTTATTGGTCACTAATTTAGCCACCTCATGTGTAGTTCTTATATTTTAGTAGTTTAAATGGTGTCCATTATT
>LPNX011019433.1:191726-203978 GCA_001517045.1 Pseudotsuga menziesii | reverse complement strand
AATCAACCCAACTCATAAACATCTTGCTAATATAAGAGAAGTGGTTATCGCTTGATAACTTTGTTAGCCATGCCATACTTAACTCTTTCTTCAAAATCACTTCAAAATGAGATTCATAATCGGTAATCTTCATGACATTCAAATGAACCTTATCTGAAGCAGCTGCCACAGCTTGAGCTATCATGACCTCTCTGCAAGAAAGACAGATGTTCAAATCATGCTGCATTCTTCTCAATGAGATACTTCGTTGGGATAAGGACAAGCTGACCTTGATATTTTTGAATGCCCAGACATAATTGCTAAATTTTTGTTTGAACGCTTCAATTCAGCTTGGACCCTGCAAACATGTCCACAATGTTTCCATTCATATAAGAACAGACCATAGCCCCCAAAACAGGAACATAAATTGTATCCAATCATGCAAATTTCAACCTAGTTCTATTACAAACCTTGCTACAGCTCTAGCAACACCTTTATTTATTTCCTCATGGCACACTTTATAGAGATCTTCCACTTTCTCACGTGCTTTTAGTAATCCCTGCTCAGCAAGAGTTAGCCTCTCCTCATCATACTCAGCAGCTGCTTCACAGATTATCTTCTCAGCTATCTCTTGCCTCTCTAAATCCAACGTAGTATATACCTATACACATACATAATGGATTACTAAAATGATGATTGCATTCTTCAATTTCTTCCAAAGCAAGAAAAGGGTCAATTAAAAATCAATTTTGTCACATGCATCTAGAATTTACAACCAAGGTTCAACATTTGGCATATGTTACATTAAGCAATACGACATGAGAGTAATAATTTAATTCGCTTTTTAAATTGTAAAAAAATGACTGCAAAAACATAAACCCCAATGTGTCACCTCAAAAAGAATAGAAGATAACAGTACTCTGAGAAAAGATCACATCCACAAGCATACACAAACAAGTTTTGTGAATACACCAAAAGGGGAGTAGAAAGCACTAGTGTTAAAATATACAAAGAAAAATGTGGTAAACAATCAACCCAACTCATAAACATCTTGCTAGTATAAGAGAAGTGGTTATCGCTTGATAACTTTGTTAGCCATGCCATACTTAACTCTTTCTTCAAACTCACTTCAAACTGAGATTCATAATCGGTAATCTTCATGACATTCAAATGAACCGTATCTGAAGCAGCTGCCACAGCTTGAGCTATCATGGCCTCTCTGCAAGAAAGACATATGTTCAAATCATGCTGCATTCTTCTCAATGAGATACTTCGTTGGGATAAGGACAAGCTGACCTTGATATTTTTGAATGCCCAGACATAATTGCTAAATTTTTGTTTGAACGCTTCAATTCAGCTTGGACCCTGCAAACATGTCCACAATGTTTCCATTCATATAAGAACAGACGATAGCCCCCAAAACAGGAACATAAATTGTATCCAATCATGCAAATTTTCAACCTAGTTCTATTACAAACCTTGCTACAGCTCTAGCAACACCTTTATTTATTTCCTCATGGCGCACTTTATAGAGATCTTCCACTTTCTCATGGGCTTTTATTAATCCCTTCTCAGGAAGAGTTAGCCTCTCCTCATCATACTCAGCAGCTGCTTCACAGATTATCTTCTCAGCTATATCTTGCCTCTCTAAATCCAACGTAGTATATACCTATACACATACATAATGGATTACTAAAATGATGATTGCATTCTTCAATTTCTTCCAAAGCAACAAAAGGGTCAATTAAAAATCAATTTTGTCACATGCATCTAGAATTTACAACCAAGGTTCAACATTTGGCATATGTTACATTAAGCAATAAGACATTAGAGTAATAATTTAATTCGCTTTTTAAATTGTAAAAAAATGACTGCAAAAACATAAACCCCAATGTGTCACCTCAAAAAGAATAGAGAGTAACAGTACTCTGACAAAAGATCACATCCACAAGCATACACAAACAAGTTTTGTGAATACACCAAAAGGGGAGTAGAAAGCACTAGTGGTAAAATATATAAAGAAAAATGTGGTAAACAATCAACCCAACTCATAAACATCTTGGTAATATAAGAGAAGTGGTTATCACTTGATAACTTTGTTAGCCATGCCATACTTAACTCTTTCTTCAAACTCACTTCAAACTGAGATTCATAATCGGTAATCTTCATGACATTCAAATGAACCTTATCTGAAGCAGCTGCCACAGCTTGAGCTATCATGGCCTCTCTGCAAGAAAGACAGATGTTCAAATCATGCTGCATTCTTCTCAATGAGATACTTTGTTGGGATAAGGACAAGCTGACCTTGATATTTTTGAATGCCCAGACATAATTGCTAAATTTTTGTTTGAACGCTTCAATTCAGCTTGGACCCTGCAAACATGTCCACAATGTTTCCATTCATATAAGAACAGACCATAGCCCCCAAAACAGGAACATAAATTGTATCCAATCATGCAAATTTTCAACCTAGTTCTATTACAAACCTTGCTACAGCTCTAGCAACACCTTTATTTACTTCCTCATGGTGCACGTTATAGAGATCTTCCACTTTCTCACGAGCTTTTAGTAATCCCTGCTCAGCAAGAGTTAGCCTCTCCTCATCATACTCAGCAGCTGCTTCACAGATTATCTTCTCAGCTATCTCTTGCCTCTCTAAATCCAACGTAGTATATACCTATACACATACATAATGGATTACTAAAATGATGATTGCATTCTTCAATTTCTTCCTAAGCAACAAAAGGGTCAATTAAAAATCAATTTTGTCACATGCATCTAGAATTTACAACCAAGGTTCAACATTTGGCATATGTTACATTAAGCAATAAGACATGAGAGTAATAATTTAATTCACTTTTTAAATTGTAAAAAAATGACTGCAAAAACATAAACCCCAATGTGTCACCTCAAAAAGAATAGAAGATAACAGTACTCTGACAAAAGATCACATCCACAAGCATACACAAACAAGTTTTGTGAATACACCAAAAGGGGAGTAGAAAGCACTAGTGGTAAAATATATAAAGAAAAATGTGGTAAACAATCAACCCAACTCATAAACATCTTGCTAATATAAGAGAAGTGGTTATCGCTTGATAACTTTGTTAGCCATGCCATACTTAACTCTTTCTTCAAACTCACTTCAAACTGAGATTCATAATCGGTAATCCCCATATACCAAAAAATACAACAAACTACTCCAGCAAGCACATAACAAAGTAGAACATGGTATTTATGTTGTACAGCAAAGGCATGTACATTGCTCCCATCGTGAATGTTGGAGATCCAAGCCTCAAGCACATCGCTAGTAGTAAATGCCTAGAACCCACTTGTTGAACCAAAAGTTATTCCACGATAATTCATCCCAAAAAAAACCATTTTGAACAAATGCCATGTAGTACACCACAACACAACAACCATTCCTATCCCAACTTTCCTTAAGAGACCCAACCTAATAAATAATAACATGTTAGCCACAGAGTAATTACACTCAGCAATCCACTCAAGTTATATTGCTATACACAGCCATCAAAAATATGATATACTGGTAATGTTGGTAAAACAAACCTGGCTTGTTGGTGATATATGGCTTAAATAGTCGTTCTAGCCTTTATATATAATTAATGATCAGCAGTTCTAACTTCTTAGATTCCTGAGGCCTTTAGACTCGTCGCATAGCTATTACAATTGATTTTAGCTTGTGGCTTAGAAAGGTTTATGGGCATTACATAATTAAGTTTTTTTAACACAATAACACATATTTCTTAGTCATCCGCGAGATGTAGAACAGTTGGTGGCGGGGTATGGTTAAGACGCCCCCTACGCTGGAAGGTCACCGGTTCTAATCCCGTCGGATACCAAAAATCCAACCATGTTAAGGGTCGGTGCGGTCCAGGCCGGGTGTGATCCCCGGGTGATTTTGACGGCTTAGATGCCCCTGGTTCGTGGCCACTTAGCCAATGGAAACCCTGCTAGCCAGGGGGTTCCACCACTTTGCCAACAAAAAAAAAAAACACATATTTCTTAGTCCAAATCAGACAATATAAAAAGCATAAACAACAACACAGTGCAGATACTGAGAATTTTACACACAAAATATTGCAAACAAAATTTTGATTTCAGAGCTTCTGCTACAACAGATCACAACGTTTACAATTATCTCTCCCTCCAAATAGTACAGGTACATAAAAATACACCACTTCAACTAATGGACAAGAATCTCAATATATGTAGAAGTTGGAAGGCCAAAGGTCTTAATCATTTGACTTACTTCCGCACAAGTTCATTGCAGGTTTTTCTCATATTCTGCAGAGCATTAGTGTTGGCTTCTTGTTCCAGATCTCTAACTTCCACAAGAATATATTGCAAGTTGCATCCCTCACAACATTAGGTTGTAGATCTTCTAATTCCTGCGACATGAGTCTTTATCTCCATAGCTTGGTTCTAGGCCTTCTCTTTTTGCAACTTAGGATTGTGAGTCTCCAACCACTCCCAAAGTTTTGCCGTGCCTGTTACTGCTCCAATTTTGACCTGATATGTAAAGTCCCCACCAAGTGAAACCCCAACAGGAACTCAGAAATGCTACCACTATCACCTTGGCAACAATTTCCCTCAGTTTAGGATGGTTTGTCACCAACACAAGGGGGCCTTCCCTAAGCACTCTTACTCCAAATGAAAATAGAGGAAGGTAGAAGACTTGAGAAATTAGTACAAGTATATTCTTAAGTGACATATTGCAGATTTGTAATGCAGAGTTTAAGTCTAGTATAAGATGCAAAAAGAGGTAAGTTCCCTAGACTTAGAGGTCAATTTGAAGTATTATAGTAAAATGTGATTTCCAGATCTGTTAAACAGAAATAAAAATCGGTTTTTTTATGTTTTAAATGGTGGTTGAAAGCAAGACTAGTGCCTAGGAAAGGTACAAAGCACATATGGCATGAAATAAGGCTCGTGGGAGACTATATTATTCAGGAAAAGAGGGCAAATGAGGCTGAAGCCTGAAATCTACAAGCTGCAATGGCCCTCTCCTTGCTGTCCCAAATTACAGAAACATAACTAGGAAGATCCCAACTGTAGATGAAATCCACCACTTATCACGATTATATTTATCAGGAACAAAGTATATGTGCACCTAACCAAGCATAGAGAAATATGCATTCATAAACAACATCCCAGTGATAAAAATTAAAGAATGAGGGGTGATGTTACCCGATTCAATGCTTCACAAACATATGTCAAGAAAATTCCAGCAACAACAAACGACATCAAGATTTAGAAGACATCCTCATCCACAAAATGCTTTATGCATCCATCCAATAGCTCCAATACAAGTATCCTAAGGACCTAAACAATAGGTCTCAAGAGTTCATTAGCCAAACTTTCAACCACCCTTACAAATAAGGAGAGAAAACCCTTCTATAGGTTGAACTCAACTCCTCAACAATAAAATAACAATTGTGTTCCTAGATCCATCCTTTTCTCCAAGTAAAACAACACAATAATACATAAGCGGGCTCCAAGACCAAAAATACCCATACTATTGAAGAAAAGAAGTCTCATGAACGTGATACCACGCGTCCTCCTTCTCAAGTAACAGGAAACATACATCCACATGCAAAGAGCCATGTGTCCTGTCATGCAAAACGTCTTCAAGAGATGACCTGTATTGACCAAGGAAAATATGCTTCATACTATGTGTTCAAACTCAATGTGGAATGCTCCTCAAGGAAACCACCATAACCCCTTCAAATAAAATAATATATATGTCAAGTCACATGAGAGAGAGTGCTCTCTAATGTGTATGAAAGAATGCCAAATGTAGCTGAAATAATGATGGATTTCTCAAAGAATAATCTTCTTTGACCATGCAATAATGAGAAATGAACACCTAGAAGAGGTGAGCCCTAGAAGAATAAAGGCAATTGAAACCACCTCAACCCAGAAATAACAATAAAAATAACCATGTGAGGTGTGCCTTAGAAGAAAGTTCCTTGACAACCACTCTAACCACTTTGACTTGGCAAAATGATGATAAAATAATCCATGCAAGTTGTGCCCTAGGAGAGAGTGCCATGGGACCACATTGAAAACATAATCACAATATAACAATGCCACAAGAATGCACCCTGGAGATAGATAAGAAAAGATAATGATAATTTTATTAATAGTAATTCCACCAGCCATCTCTCCAGCCCAGTAATAGTAATCCAGAGAAACTAATGGGTGAACTTAATAGATTCAATGCTTCTCTTGAAAAATTAAGTTGTGAAAAAGAATAATTAAATTAGGATCTGCATTTGACAAGAGATGAATTAGAGCAAATCAAATATAAAGTTGGCATAAAGGAGAGGTTTGAAGAAGAAAAAAGTCAACTTGTTGAAGAGGTTACAACTATCCAAGATGTTAAAAAGGAAAATGATCGTTTGTTGAAGGATGTAGAGAATCTAACTCATCATATTAGAGAAGTTGAAAGGGAGTAAGCAGAGATGAAGTTTGAGTATAATTCAATGCAGCAGCAACTCCATGCTCTGGAAGCTTCCAGAGTACAATCTGTAAGGGAGATAGGTGGGTTGGAAGAGAAATTGCAGAAAGAATGCTCTAATCTGGTGCCAGATTCATCAGGTGCAAATAATCAGCTGGAGGAGCTGTAGCAGGAGAATGCAGTTTTAAAACAAAAATGTGAATTACTTTTGAAAGAAGTTCAGGATTCCACAGCCGATAGGGATAGATTAGATTCCGAAGTTCTTAGGCTGAAAGATCAGCTAAATGCTTCTACAGAAGTTAGTCAGTCATTAAAGCATGGATT
Organism: Pseudotsuga menziesii; assembly: GCA_001517045.1. Lineage (NCBI taxonomy): Eukaryota > Viridiplantae > Streptophyta > Pinopsida > Pinales > Pinaceae > Pseudotsuga > Pseudotsuga menziesii. The sequence continues at coordinate 197,191 of LPNX011019433.1, read as the reverse complement.
ACATGAAGTAGAGAAAGAGAAGGCACAACATGCCACAGATTTTGAATTGTGCAACATAAATTTAGGAGATTTGGGTGTTTCAAGTAATTTGGAGAAAGCTGAATTAGACTTTGAAGTGAAAGACATGCAGCAACAAATCGTCAAGCAAGATTTTGAGCATGCTGATAAAGTGTCAGTTCTGAAAGAACACCTGAATGAGGTTGAATCAACTTCAGAAAAGCTTCAGAAAGTAGTCCGGGAAATGCTTACAGATCCAGGTAACTTTGGCAAGGGAAGTGCAAGGGTACCTTCTGGTGTGTCAAAACTAATTCGATCTTTTGATTCCAAGTCCCAGCATGAGGATGGAATATTGGAAGCGGAGCCTATGCCAAAAGCAGAGGATCGATTACAAGAAATCCATGAAAAGGTCCACGAAGCAAGTGGTTCTAGTCCCATACAGGATGGAAACATACTGTTGCAACAACTTAGGGAAGCAGATGGTGAGATAGGATGCTTGAAAGCTACTCTGACATTGCTTCAAAGGGATGCCAATATTATTAAGCAGCAACTTATGGAAGACGAGCAACAGAAAGGATATTTGACAGCCACCCTGAAGCAGCTAGAGGTTGATATTGATGTGCTCAAGCAAGAAAAGGAAACATGGGATGAGAATTTGGTTACATTGACAAAGAATAATGAGCAACTCATGGAATGGGTATTGAAAGATACTTCTCAAATTGATGATTTGCATTGTCAACTACACAATCTAAAGCAGCATGCTTTTGAGAATTCAGCAGCACTGGAGAAACAGCTAGAGACATTGCAGAGAGAATTTGCTAAAATTAAATCTTCATTAGAGGAAGAGAGAAGTTCTTGTGTTATTGCAATGCTTCATGCTGCAGAAAGTCTAGAAGAATCCATCCAACAAGTTTCTTCTGATTCCCGTTCTGAACCAGATTGCTCAACTGTTAATCTCTGCCTTGCTACTGTTGTCAATGCTACCGTAGAAAAACTTAACAACTTGAGGAGCCTGGAGATAAAACTTGAAATGTGTTGTCTTGAGAATACAGAGATACAAAGATCATTTGAAGAACTCTCTCAGAAATTGGAGCTCATTCAGCAAGAAAGAGAATCAGCTGTTAGAGTACTTAATAAGACTCACAGTAGACTTAGAAATTTGATTGGACTGACCAAAGACACTGAAGGAGATGGACAAAGTGAAGAATCTCTCTTCTCTTTTGATATCATGTCTGACGATTTAGATAAATTTACTAAACAGTTGCAGAAAAGAATTGAGGAAAGATCACAGTTTGAAACCATAGTGGGTGAGCTTGAGTATGATTTATTTACAAAAAATAAATCTATTCAAGATCTTAATGACAACTGTGCAGAGATGTCTAAAAAGTGCATTGAAAATGAGACAAAATTTGAAGGAAAATATGCTAGCATGGTCTCCCAACTATCTCAACTCTCTGCTGAGAAGGAAACTCTGTCCTCAGAGTTGGCTGCTGTTCAAAGGGCACTCTTAGAACGGGAAGAACTAATGAAAGACACTTTGGCGATGCACTCTCAATCAAAGAGGCACTTGGATGCCATGTCAGAGAAATTGGTTACTGCTATTAAAGAAGTTATTCAAGATGAAATGTTTGTTACTGATCCTGACATACAAATAATTTCTCCTCTAGAAAGTCATGTACATTTGGTTATTGCGAAGCACAAGGCATCTCTTGAGCAAAATGACTGGTTGCAGAGATGCATAAAAGAATTGGTATCATGACCTGATGATGGTTCTAGGAAGGAGGAAACTCAGTTGCCTTTGGATGTTTCCCTGAGAAAAGCCTTCAGTTGCAAAGAGATGGAGCTGTCTCAGTTACATCAGAGACTTGATGAAGTGGATCCAGTAAGATCTCAATAGGAAGAACAGATGAGGGATCTCAAAGAGAAAAATTCATCTTTGAGAGAAAAGCTTAGCATGGCTGCATCTAAAGGCAAGGCATTGGTTCAGCAACGTGATGCACTGAAACATTCATTGATAGAGAAGTCAAATGAGCTAGAGAGGTGTTGGCAAGAACTACAGATTAAAACTGCTACATTGCATGAGGTTGAAGCAAAGATCAAATCCTATGGAGAGGCTGGAGAACGTGTCGAGGCATTGGAGTCAGAGTTAGCATATATCCAGAATTCAGCGAACAGTCTTCGTGAATCCTTTTTCCATAAAGACACCATTCTTCAGAAAATAGAAGAAATTCTGGAGGAGCTGAATTTGCCAAAGCAATTTCATTCCATGGAAATTATTGAACAGATTGAGTGGCTTGCAAGGTCATATTCTATTGAAAATGATACACTTTCTAGAATTTTGGACCAGAGAATGCCTTAAAGAGACGGCGAAGATGATGCCAGTTTTATGGCATCAAATTCAGAATTAGACGCTGTCAACTTGAGTCAAATTCAAGTGGTTGATGATTTAAGAAGGAAACACGAGGAACTTCAGGGTAAGTACTTAAGTCTGGCTGAACAATCAGATATGTTGGAGCAGTCTTTACTGGAAAGGAATCATCTTATTCAGAGATGGGAAGAGGTCTTGGAAAATGTTGACATGCCAGCTTCAGTAAAAGCAATGGAACCGGAGGATCGAATTGAGTGGCTTGGCAGAGCATTGGATTAGGCTCATCATGATGTGGCTAATGCTCAACGTCAGATTGAAAATGTGCAAAATGCTATTAATTTACGTTCCGCTGAACTGGAAGAATCACAGAGAAATGTGTTTATTTTGGAGGGTAATCTTTCAATAGAAAAGCTTGAGAAAGAGATTCTTTTGAAAAAAATTGAGGAGCTTAATTGCAAATATGAAAGTCTGATTGAGCAAGCAGCTAAAGATGAATATGATAAAGAAACATTATCTAAAAACCTTGTTTATTTTGAGGCAAAAGTTCTAGAGCTAGAGTCTAACTTAGAGACTATTAATGCTGACACAGAAGGTATGATAAGGAGATTGGTTGATATGGTTGGAGAAGTGTTTGAGGGTGAAATTCATAATGAAATCCCTTCTAGTTACACTACTGAGCATTTGGAAGAATGTCTTAGGAAGCTCATAGACAGGTTCAGTTTTCTATCTGAAGAAGTTAGCATGCTTAAAGTAACTAATCAAGAGGAAGCTATGGGCACTGTTATTCCATCACATAGTGCACAAATGCTTTCAAGGCTTCAGGTTACATTTGATGCAAAGGAGCAATAATTATTGGAAGTGTATAGGAAGCAAGAAGAAGCCACTGAAGCTGTGGCATCACATAAGAATGAGCAAGAAAAGCTTATTGAGAAATGCAGAAAATATTCTGAAGAGATGGAAGCTATGAAAAAAGAAAGAGATGCATTCAAAATACAGCTTGAGCAATCTGAGCAAAAATTGTCTGTGACAAGGGAGAAGTTAAGCATGGTAGTGAAAAAAGGCAAGGGGGTAGTTCAGCAACGTGACAGCTTGAAACTACTTGTGGATGAAAAAGTAGCAGAACTTGAACAGATGAGAATGGAGCTTCAGGTGCATCAATATTCATTTAACGAATCTGAACAGAAAATTAGAGACCTATCAAGTGCTCTAGACCACTTTAAAGTGATAGAATCAGAACTCATCTCTTCAAGAAAGCATGCTACGGAGGTAGAGCAATCTTTGTGTGAGAGCAATGAAATGATGCAAAGAGTTATGACTGCATTAGATGCTATTGGTACTATTCATCAATTTCAGTTTGGGGATCCTGTGCAGGTGATTGAATGGCTTGGTAAATCATTTCAAAACTTACAAGGTAAAATAGTATCAGCTGAAGAAGATGTTAGGAAATTGAAAAGAGCAGTAGAATTATTGGTTGCAGAATTGGATGAGGTCCATGGAAGAATGGACATCCTTGAGGATGAATTAGCAAAGGAAAAAACTAAAATCATAACTCTTAAGAAAGAAAAGAATGCAGCTAAAGCTGCAAAGGAAGATTCCATACTTCGCCTTGAGCATACAGTAGCTGCTCATGCAGAACAAAATCAGGCATCAATTCAAAACTCTGGACTTCTAAACTTATGCACAGGTCTTGAGCAGTTGAGGAGAGAACATGGTTTCTTGCTTCCTCTATTAGCTAATGATTTTCTCAAGAAGTTGGAGCTTTTGAAAAGTATGGAGGATATTTTGCAAGGAGTCTTGAATTAGCTTGCAGGTTTAAAAGTGCCCAAGGCAACTAGTGTATTATCAAACCTGTCTGAAGAGGTCTGTCGACTCTGTCCTACTAATTGCTTATGTATCTATTATTAGGTGATTTAGTTGTATGATTCACGTAACTGTGGAGCTGCTGTGGAATCATTGTGTTTGTTCTGGAGTTGTATATGTTAGTGTATCTTTCTTTGCCTTGCAATAAATGCATGTTCCCTAGGTTTGGTTACTGGTGGTACTTTGGCATGTTTGGGTAAAACCTTTATTCATGAGTGTATGGCATATCACTTTTTTCATGAGTGTGTGGCATATCACTGTGTTTAGGTAATCTTAAATCTCTTTAATGGAAATTAAATAGTTTTTATTTTAAGGGTTTACCTCTAGGGGAATATTAAGGAAGCTGTGCAGTTTCGTGACAGCTCTGACCGAATGGTGCATGTGCCTCCCATCCATTAGAATCTGGTCGTAACAAAATTTACATGTTAGGGGAGCTTAACTAATCATTGTTTGCTTCAAGGATAGGGTTTTCAGTCACTCAAATTGCATGTGAAATGCAACCCGGTCTACCAAACCAGAAAATTGTCCTAGACAACAAAATTCCACGAAAGATAACAAAATCTATGAAAGTACCAGCCTCCGGCAATTGCATCAGATTCACAAAGTACATAAGCTAAGAAAATGGAAACATTTGAAAAAAGAAGAGCACAAGACTCACACCTGCACATAAAATGAGGATGAAATATTTCTTGAAATGAATCCAAACTATACAGATTTCAAGATATCATAATAATTGGGTGAACGGGAACTTCGACTCCCAAAATAGTTTGCAACTTTGCACAGGGTAACTCTCTTCAACGCACACAAAGGAAAAGGCATCCTAATGGGTTTTGACTGTTCTACCCCCACCCTCTTCAAGCAGCATTGTTGAATCCTTATAGGAAGGGTGATTTGAGAAGAGCCTCATGTCATTAGGACCACCATGAAATCGTGAAGGATGAGCATACATTATCGAACAACTGTAACTGGTCAGTGCAGACCTGCAAAGCCATAGTAGGAACAGGGGTGCCTAATATACATAGAGCTACATTGAATTCGGAGCTGAGCCAGATCAAAATCAAAATAAATAAATCTGCCACTCTGCTAAATTGGAGTATGTCTAATTGCAAATTTAGACAGAAACATTCCTCCAATTAGATTATATCGAGGATGTATCACATCGAATCCAGATTGTAGAGATCATCAAGTTAAAATAAGCTATTGAACTTGATTCTATAACCCTGGCCTGATAGACCAACTG
>LPNX011019433.1:174817-189848 GCA_001517045.1 Pseudotsuga menziesii | reverse complement strand
ATAAATATCATGTTCCAAAATCAAGTCAACCATATATATAAATTTGAACCTTGCTTTATATTATATACATACAAATAATGTTTTAAAAATTGGCATGCCACATGGGCATAACACAAAATAGTGGATCAAACTATACTTTTGTGTGTATACAAAAAAAAACTTACATGTATGTATCCCCCCTAGTATCCTCCCTTTCACTTCCACTGTCAATGTCTTGTGAGAAGTCTATCTTTCTTTTTCGGCTGCTTAGTAGTGATCCCCAACACTGAACAAGAGTCAATGTCTTGTGAGAAGTCTATCTTTGTTTTATAGCTGCTTAGTGGTGAATCCCAACGCTAAACAAGAGGGACAAACCTCATTTGCAGAGACTGTAGATAAACCAAAATTTATAAGTTAGTTTACCAACCTATAAAAATTCTATGTACATTTGTTCAAATGCCAAACCAATATAACAGTTTTACTTACTGTACGTGAGTAAGTTATGGTGGGTCGTGGTGTAAGTGATGGTGCCTCATTAGCAGCGACCTCGATTGGGTACTCTTTAAGCACCACTTGCTCACTATCAAGATGCATAAAAATATATATGTGTCAATGTCAACAAATCAATGGGTGCACGAAAAACATACTTGCATGTACAAATAAAACCATACTACATGGAGAGACAATGACTTTTTCAAAGAGAGCGAGACATACATGTACCTTGGGGGGGGGGAGGTGGGTGAGCGATGACCCCAATTGGGTTCTCTTCAAGCACCACTCGCTCACTATCAAGCTGCATAAAATAATATATATGTCAATGTCACCATATCAATGAGGGGAAAAAAGGAAAAATATACTTGCATGTACAAAAAGCAATACAAGCAAGATAAACAATATATAAATATACCTGGGGGTTGTGAACAGGTGTGTAACCAGTGGGTGGAACAACTGGAAACGGGCTAAAAGGATTTCTATATGCATTAGTGAAGAAGGTCGCTCGGTGGACAAAATAATCAAAGTTACGTTCCTACGTACAAAAGGATAAAGATACAATTAGACAATTTCAAATAATTTAAAAAGTACATGTTGAATCATTAAAAGCACAATTAAAATAAAGTGAGACATAAACGTATCTGGTGGGGGGTCAGAGGTGGGTCACCAACAACATCGATTTGGTGCTCTTCAAGTACCGCTGCCTCACTAGAAGCTGGGATAAAGTAACATATGTCAATGTCAAATAATAAAAAGAAAACGAGACATGTATACTACATGGATGGAAAAATATGTTTTCAAAGAAAGCGAAACATACGTGTACTTGTGGGGGAGAGGTGGGTCATCAACAACCTGGATTTGGTGCTCTTCAAGCACCATTGGCTCACTAGATTCCTACATAAAGTACCATATGTCAATGTCAGCAAATACAAATAAAATGAGACATATACTACATGGAAGGAAAATGATGTTTTCAAAGAAAGCGAAACATACATGTACCTAGGGGGGTAGAGGTGGGTCACCAACAACCTAGATTTGGTGCCCTTCAAGAACCACTGGATCACTAGATTCCTGCATAAAGTAACATATGTCAATGTCAGAAAATACAAATAAAATGATACATATACTACATGGATGGAAAATGATGTTTTCAAAGAAAGCGAAACATACATGTACCTTGGAGGGGGAGTGGTGGGTCACCAACAACTTGGATTTGGTGCTCTTCAAGCACCACTTGCTCAATATATGTCTTTCATAAAGTAACATATGTCAATTTCAGATAATACAAAGAAAACGAGACATATACAAGATGGACAAAAAATGACTTTTTAAAGAAAGCGAAACATACATGTACCCGGGGGAGAGAGGTGGGTCACCAATCAAAAAGGTCATTCGGCTGGCATATATATCATGCTACGTAACAAAAAATAAACATCCAATTAGAAAATTTCTAATAATTAAAAGAATACATGTTGAATTATTAAAAGCATAACTAAAATAAAACCTGTGTTTGGGAATCTTCCTCTACATGCGAGGGACTTGGCTGGGATTCCACAAACTCATCCTGCCCACCCTGCATAAATCATATCATATCCAAATTAGGATGTATTGAATGTTGCAATCTCTACTATAAATATGTAAATAATGATGACAAATTAAAAAGTAAAGTTCTTATAGCCAATGGTGAAGCACCAAAACCATATGTAGCATTTACCATTGCATCAATGTTATCAACATCAATCGTCGAACTATGTGAATCTGGGGTGTCATGGGACACCAGTTGTATATTTGTTCACATAATTCGTTAGATAATTAAATAGAGATAAATTACAAAAAAAATTGGAATTATGATATAAAACAAAATATAATATGAAAATAATGAGTTCTACTTACATATCGATGTAATCCATCGTCCCAAAACTCTAAAGAAATCCCATAGCATATGCCTCCACACGCTGCAAGGGTGCGGAATAAAACAAGGCTCCGAACCCTTTGCATCTCTAGTGTGATTTGTACCTAGAGTATAGTCTAGAGAACTAGTAAGCGGATCCTGAGTGTGAGATGGGCCAGCCTCAAAAGTGCCAACCCCTTGTCCTACATTTCCTTGGACAACATACCCATGTTGAAGCAATGTATCTGCCAAGTCAAATAAGGCCTCCAGTGTATCATCAATCTCAGGACCCACAGGAGTGTTGATGTATTTGTAACTTTGGAATGTATTCATCTATGTATCTTATGTATTGTAACCCGATGTTTATTCCGGGATGTATCTATAATGTAATTAATTCATGTTGTCATGCCCCGATGTTTCGATCGAGAGAATCAATAATGTAAACAAGTCATGTCAAGTCATAGTGGGTAACCCTCCGATTGTCTAAGGGTTAAAGACCTCGCAGTTTCGGGGCACTAGGGTTATTAGACTCTCCTAGTAGAGGTCGGCCCTAGTAGGGTTTTATTCAAGTCTGGATAAGTATAAATAGAGAGCTGGACTCTCTATTTAGCACACAACTCACACACACTCAAGTGTAGCACATAGTTGAGGAAGAGAAAGACATGGGGGCTAGAAGAAAGGGCTTGCTGCTATCTGGAGATTGTTTTACTGTTTTTGGGTTTCACTTTGGTGCTGATTCTATCTCAGAGGAAGTTGCGGGGTTTTCTCCATTTATGGTTTCCCCGAGGAAAAACACTGTGTTCATTGTCTCTTGTGTTTAATTGATGTGCTTGTTGTTCTCTCAATTAAAGATCATAATGATATGCTAGCTTAATGTTGAAAAACTAACATGGTATCAAAGCTAACCTGAGAAGAAGACACTGTGCAGCTGCGGGAACTAGGGATTCCTAGTTTGTGGATCTTCCTCCATAGATTTTCAGCAAAAGTAAGGTGGATTAAATCTCCTCCTTAGGGCGCATCTTTCTGTCGAAGCAGAATCCAATTATGAGGTTTTTCAGTTTTGGACCTGTCACTACTGCCAAAAATTAGGGCTTTTCACAGAAGAGGGGTTTTTCAGTGAGCCCAGGCCTGGATTGATCTCCTCCCCAAAATCGAATTTAGGGACAAATTTCAAGGCATTTGGGCAGACAGAACTCTGCAAAAGCAAAACCCTAATTTGCTCCTGAACCAGCTCTGCAGGATTTCAGCTCAAGTTTCGGATCCGACATTCTGACCTGGTAAGATCTAAGATATCTTGTATTTCCATTTAATATTCTCATTTTAAAAATGTCTCATCATACCAAGCTTGATGAAAAGCTTGAGGGAGCTTATAACTTCCGAGCCTGGAAGCATAGGATCTCCCTGTTCCTGGAAGAGAATGAATTAGACTCCTACATTCATGAGGAGGTTCCAGTTTCAGAGGGAGATTAGGAAAAAGACTTACATAAGAAGAAGATGGTTATGGTAAAGAGAATCATTGTTGATTCTATTAAGGATCACCTGATCCCACAGGTTTCCTCTCTCAAGACACCTAAAGCTATGTTTGATGCCCTAACCAAATTGTTTGAAGGGAAGAACATCAATCAGAAGATGACTCCAAGGAACCAGTTGAAGAATGTCAAGATCCAAAATGAGGAGACCATCCAGTCATACTTTACAAGGGTCTCCCAGATCTATGAAAAATTAGAAGCTGTAGATGAAGAAGTGGAGAATGCAGAGATTGTGATGACAACATTGAATGGCCTTCCTAGGTCATGGGATTCTTTCATCCAAGTAATTTGTGCTAGGAAGAAGTTGGTCAAGTTCAGCACACTGTGGGAAGAATGTTCTCAAGAAGAAGCTCAGATAGCAGCTCGAGAAGAGAAGATGGGAAGTGAAGATCAAGCTCTCACATTACACTCAAAGAAAGGAAGAAGGGAAAAGCATTATCACCAAGGTAAGCATTCTAACCAGAAAGGTTCATCTAAACTCAGATGTTATACATGTGATGAAATAGGGCACTTTGGTAGACACTTTCCTATGAATAAGAATGGGTCCAAGAAGAAGAAGAACTTCAAAATAAAACATCATGCTCACACTGCTGAGGATGATGATCCGCCAAAGAAGAGAGCAAAGCAAGAAAGTGAAGATTCTTCAAGTGAAGATGAATATGTTCTGATTTCCTCTCTCACGGGAATTGTCACACATGGGAGCAAAGATTGGCTTATTGACAGTGAGGCTTCCAAGCACATGACAGGCTTCAAGGAATCCTTTGGGAATCTATCTGAACATAACTCACCCCATAAGGTGAAGCTAGGAGATGACTACCAATATCCAATAAAAGGTAGTGGTGAATCCTCCTTCAAGCTAGATTTTGGAAAGTCTATAAAAATGACGGATGTTCTATTTGTACCAGGATTAAAGAAGAATCTTCTATCCATATCGGCACTAGATGCAAAAGGCATGAGAGTTGCATTCATAGATGGTCAAGTCATTATGTGGCCAAGAGGAAAGACTATTGACGATGCAATAGTGATTGGAGAACAAGAAGGATGTTTATACAAACTAAAGAGCCACTCAGAACAAGCTATGGTCCATGACATAGTAGAGCCAAATGAACTATGGCATAGAAGGCTTGCACATGTGCATTACAGAGCACTACCACTTGCAAGCAAAGCTGTTGAAGGTCTTCCAGAAATACAAGCAAAACATGAAGGGGTCTACAAAGGATGTGCGAAAGGGAAGAATACAAAGAAGACATTTCCAAGTAGCGAAAGAAAAGAAAAAGGAATCTTGGAACTCATCCACTCTTATGTATGCGGTCCAATGTCATCAAGTTCATTAAGCGGGTATGTATACTATGTTTCTTTTATTGATGACTTTTCTAGGAAGAAATGGATTTACTTCATGAAGAACAAAGATGAAGTGTTCAGCAAGTTCAAGGAATTCAAAGCCCTGATCGAGAACCACACAGAAAAGAAGATCAAGACCTTTCTATCAAATAATGGCAGAGAATTCACATCAAATGAATTCAAAGAGCTATGCAAAGAATTAGGGATTAAGAGGGAGTTGTCCACTCCTTACAATCCACAATAGAATGGGATTGTAGAGAGGAAGAATATAACCACCATGGAAGCTACAAGAGCCATGCTTCATGATCAAGATATTCCTATGCATCTTTGGGCAGAAGCTGCCAGAACAACGGTGTATGTACAAAACCATACTCCACATAGAGTACTCGAAAATAAGACTCCTGAAGAAGTCTTCTCCAGCAAGAGACCAGAAGTCAGCCATCTCAGAATATTTGGTTGTCCAGTGTACATACACATTCCAAGAGAAAAGAGGACAAAACTAGATCCTTCAGGAAAGAAGGGTATATTTGTAGGATACTCTGAAAGCTTGAAGGCTTATGGAATATACTTCCCAGGATACAAGAAGATCGACATCAGCAGAGATGTAACATTTGATGAAGGCATAGCTTACAACAATCCATAAAGAGACCTGTTGAAAAACCTGAAGAATCCGAAGCTCCCAGAATTCATGATACAACCATGAATGAAGAAATTCAAGAAGAAGATTGAGAATTTGAAGAACCACAAAGACCTGTAGATCCACCTTAGGAGAAGAATCCTCATAAGAGGAAACATGCTTGGGTTCGAGAAATTATCCAAGGTGTAGAAAGATATGGTGCTCTAGAAGAAAATCACAGAGAAAGAAAGAGAACCAGATCTTGCTCCGGATATGTAGCTTTACTATGTGACTTTATCAAAGAAGAACCTTCCAGTTATGAAGAGGTGGCAGAGTGGAAAGAATGGAAGGATGCGATGATCGAAGACTATCAATCAATCATGAAGAATGATGTTTGGGATGTTGTCCCAAGACCAAAAGGGAAGTTAGTTGTAACTTCCAAGTGGATCTACAAGATCAAGCATGCTGCGGATGGTAGCATAGAGAAATATAAGGCAAGGTTTGTGGCTCGAGGCTTCTCACAGAAGGAAGGAATAGATTATGAAGAAACCTTTGCTCCTGTAGCTAGATACAGTTCCATTAGGTCAGTACTTGCTTTGGCTGCAGTGATGAAATGGAAGATACACCAGATGGATGTCAAGACTACTTTCTTGAATGGTGTAGTAGAAGAGGAAGTGTATGTGGAGTAGCCACTCGGTTTTGAGACACATGATAGGGAGTCTCATGTGTGTATATTGAAGAAAGCCCTGTACGATTTGAAACAAGCACCCAGGACCTGGTACGACACAATTGACAGCTTTCTATCTAGTATGGGCTTTACCAAGAGTAAAGCAGGTTCCAACCTTTACTACAAGGTTGAAGATGGCAACCGAGTGATGCTTCTATTGTATGTAGATGATATGTTTGTAACAGGTATGGATGGGTTGATTGCTGATATGAAGAGAAAGCTTGCTGACGAGTTTGAAATGAAGGACTTGGGTATGATGCATTACTTTCTAGGCATGGAGGTGTGGCAGAGTACAGACAGAATCTTCCTTGGACAAGGGAAGTATGCAGTAGAGATCCTGAAGAGGTTCGGGATGATGGACTGCAAGGCTATGGCCACACCTATGGCATCGAACTTGAAGCTATTGAATGATGCTTCATCAGAGTCGATTGATGCTACAATGTATCGTCAGTTGATTAGGTCATTGATGTACCTGACGAACACGAGACCATACATTTGCTTTGCTCTGAACACCTTGAGCCAGCTCTTGACAGATCCAAGAAATGTTCACTTGATTGCTGCAAAGCATATTCTGAGGTACCTGAGGGGTACAATTGATTATGGGCTCAATTACGATGGTAATCAGAAGATTAACCTAGAGGGTTATGTTGATTCAGATTAGGTAGGTAGTGCCATCGATAGGAAGAGCACTTCAGGGTGTTGCTTCAATATGGGATCAGGAGTGATCTCTTGGTTTAGCAGGAAGCAATCCCGTGTGGCAATAAGTACAGCTGAAGCAAAGTATGTCGTAGCTTGTTCAGCTAGTTGTGAGGTAGTATGGCTATGGAAGCTACTGTTTGATTTATTTGATCTCCAGATGGATGCTACTTGTATACATTGTGACAACCAGAGTTGCGTGAAGTTGTCAGAGAATCCAGTGTTCCATGACAAGTCGAAGCATATCAAGATCAAGTATCACTATATCAGGGATATGGTGCAGCGGGGAGCAGTGAAGCTCCAGTATGTTGCGACGGAGGAACAGATAGCTGATGTATTGAAGAAGCCATTGGCTAGGGTGAAGTTTGAGTACTTCAGGGAGAAGCTTGGTGTTCTCCAGATCGAGATTTCCTCCAAGGGAAAGTGATGAGTCCCATAGCCATTCTGACATGGTGAGAGGATTGGTTCCTTCCATGGTCAGATGTAAGGGCTGAGCCATTCTGTCATGGTGAGAGGATTGGTTCCTTCCATGTTAGATATGAGCGTTGATTGCCATTCTGGGAATGGAGGCACCTAGTCAATTACTAGGAACACTCAGTCTGGGATTGAGAGAGCCATTCTGACGAGTAGGTCAGATGTAAGGGATGAACCATTCTGTCATGGCTAAAGGATTAGGTTCCTCCCATGTCAGATGTGAGTGTTGTCCATTCTGTCGAGTAGGACAGATGTAAGGGCAACTGCCATTCTGGGAATGGAGGCACCTGGTCAGTTACCAGGTAGCTCAGTCTGGGACTCGAGGCCATTCTGACGAGGGTGTAGGATTTGGTTCCTACCAGGTCAGATGTGAGTGCACACCCTTCTGAACATGCATGTTGGATTGGTTCCTTGCATGTGTCAGATGTAAGTGCAGGGCCCTTCTGGATGTGCATGTTGGATTGGTTCCTCGCATGTGCCAGATGTAAGTGCAGAGCCTTTCTAGACATACATGTTGAATTGGTTCCTCATATGTGCTAGATGTAAGTGCAGAGCCTTTCTGGACATACATGTTGGATTGGTTCCTCGTATGTGCCAGATGTGAGTGCTGGGCCTTTATGACAGGGTTGTGGGATTGGTTCCCACATGGTCATATGTGAGTGCTGGGCATGCCTTTCTGATATGATTATAGGTTAGTTCCTATATGATCAGATGTAAGTGCTGGGCAAAGACCTACCTAATGGCTAGGCCTACATCTAGCATGAAAAAGGGCTGGCTCTATAGAACTTCCTATGACAAGAAGAATCATGAGATAGCACTAGTGAAGATTCAGTATTGATGATCTAGCAGAGATGATCCAGATCGAGGGAAGATCCAAATCCAGAGATGATGCTCCAGAGATGATCCAGATCGAGGAAATATCCAGATCCAGTGATGATGTCTAGAGATGATCCAGATCGAGAGATGATCTAGATCCGAAGATGAAGATGACTTGAAGACTAAGATGACTTGAATACTAAGAAGAATTGAAGATGCAGATGATCCAGAGAAGAAGACCAGTGCTGAAAATTGTGTCGAAAGAATACCTTCCTAGTTAAGAGGGAGTGTTGATGTATTTGTAACTTTGGAATGTATTCATCTATGTATCTTATGTATTGTAACCCAATGTTTATTCTGGGATGTATCTATAATGTAATTAAGTCATGTTGTCATGCCTCGATGTTCCGATCGAGAGAATCAATAATGTAAACAATTCATGTCAAGTCATAGTGGGTAACCCTCTGATTGTCTAAGGGTTAAAGTCCCCGCAGTTCTAGGGCACTAGGGTTATTAGAATCTCCTAGTAGAGGTCGGCCCTAGTAGGGTTTTAGTCAAGTCTGGATTAGTATAAATAGAGAGCTGGACTCTCTATTTAGCACACAACTCACACACACTCAAGTGTAGTGCATAGTTGAGGAAGAGAAAGACACTAGGGCTAGAGGAAAGGGCTTGCTGCTCTCGGGAGATTGTTTTACTGTTTTTGGGTTTCACTTTGGTGCTGATTCTATCTTAGAGGAAGTTGCGAGGTTTTCTCCATTTATGGTTTCCCCGAGGAAAAACACTGTGTTCATTGTCTCTTGTGTTTAATTGCTGTGCTTGTCGTTCTCTCAGTTAAAGATCCTAATGATATGCTAGCTTAATGTTGAAAAACTAACAAGGAGGATATACCTGAGGTGATTTTGGTGTGTGTGGAGGTCATGGAACACGGTTAGGATCAGTCCTAGCCCCTTCCCTATCTTAGGGCATCCTATGACCCACACCTTGGAACTCTAAAATATCAAAATAGTTAACATGTTTTCCCAAAGATAAATTATGCATACAACTTCCTCAAGAAATAGAATGGGATGTATCTATTCCCATGAGGGTCTTTGTTGAAGACCATGTATCAACGATCCATCCAATTAGCTTTCACATTTGGTTCCACACACTAGTCTATGGAAATGTGTGCTCGACTGTTGGGTGGAACCAATCTGGTGCTAGGGTCCCGAAATAATGAAAACAATTGGTCTTTGGTTATCTTTAGTTTTTTTATGTCTTTATAGCTCAAACCATCGAAATAGCATTTCCTCAAGGATTCTCAATATGAGTTAATGTTGTACAGTGCTCCCTGGGAATTGACAACTGTGTTTGTTATGGTATCCAATTCCTCTGCTAATGATTGTCTCAAATGGTTCCCCCCTCTAAACAATGAGCTAAGGCACCTCAATGCACCCAAACGAGCCAGAATCTTTGAATTTCGGTCTTGTTCCCCCTCCGTGTTTGGGTTTGTGTCCGTATTTGGGCCTATGTTTGGGTCTCTGTTAAGATTAAAACAACAAATTCAAAATTGTTTTAATATTTCATTGTTTGATTTAATTCAATTTTTTGTATTAAGTTTGTTTTAAAAATAACAAAAACTATAAAATTAACAAACATAAACAAAAATTGAAATAAATTTTGAAGGAAATGAGTACTTACCTTCCATTTGATGCAAGTTATGAATTGACCCTTCCAAATTACCCTCCAAAGGCGCCTCCAAAGTCTCAAACTCAAATCGCTGGTGCGGTTTTTTGCAATCCCGATATCGCGGCCTTCACTGTGAAATAAGAAATTGAGGCCGCTGGCCTCAGTTTTATTTATTTTTTTGCTTTTACAAATCGCAAGTGTGATATATCACACTTGTGATTTGTAACTATTAACAAACGCAAGTGCGATATATCGCACATGCGATATTGGCTAACTAAGCTTAGCCTCGATTTTGGGCTCAAGTTTTCTGAGCCTAGCCACAATAACGCATATGCATTATAGATTTACAGATCGAAAATACATTTTCGATTTCTAAATTCGCACTAAAAAGTGGAACCAATTTCATGCGAGCGCCCATACATCATAATGGACTTAGAGCTCAAAGGGTCCTTGTCTATGAATCTCTTGTAGATGAATAGACAATGATCTTTGAGAGGTGGTTTGCTTCGGTGTCAGAAACATGTGTGATAATGTTGGAGGAAGTCCCTATAATCGCCGAGGAAAGAGCCTCAACGGAGCAATGAAGGAGAGGACTCGACAAAGCGGTGAAGAAGATCATTGAATTACATTGTACCAGCAACAACACATAACATTTAAAAAAAATAAAAATTAATTTTATTATTTCTTAATATTTGATAACTAAAAGCACTCATACAAGAATTTGTGTCCCATCATAAGTGTCTTAAACCAATCAAAAAATCAAAATATTGTATTTTAAAAATTCATAAATTTATATTCATTTTTTCAAAATATTAGCTTTAACATTAAAATTTCTGGAGAACTTATAAAACTTTGCACAATTTAATATGCGAAGAAAAAGAGAACTAATAGCCATCAAAAAACAACTTTGACAACCCATTTGTTATGTCCCTGAAAAGGGGATATATATGAATCGATTAGCTATATTAATTTGGAACAATTCAAAAAATCATAAGAGTATAGATTAAGGCTTTGCAATATTCAATGCAATTTTTAGTTAAGTTTAATTTTTAATTGTATTTTTTTAGGCTACCATTGGTCTAATATAGATGACGTTTCTCTAGATTTGTGTACCCCAAGACCCGGCAGCGTAGTGATGTGAGGAATGCTATAATTACAATGAAGAAATGTTGTCTAAAATACATTGTGAAATTTAGTTTTAAATAGGACATACATTGGTTTCAATGTGACAGGTACATAGATTCACGTTACCAAGAATCATGTCAGTAAATGCATTAAAAAAATTTCCAATGTCTTTCAACTGTTAAAGCTAAGCATCCATATCACGCAGCCCAAGATGCAGGGTACAGAACATTTTTTTCATTCTACACGGTATTTGACAGGTAAATATGGAATGGACATGTAAATAATAACATCCACTAAAATATTCAAAACGTCTATTTGAAGTCCAAAAATTTACATTACCCATCAGAAATTTTAATGCCTCTAGATACTATACCTCTACCTTAGTCATTAACCTTGGCCATTATGTTGCACAACTTCCCACCCTTGCATTGATTTAGTTTCCAACCCATAACATTTTAATGTTTCTTATTTAATACTCGCCTCAGGCCTAGTTCCCCCACTGCCAATGTATTACAATGCATGACTCTCTTGTCAATCAATGGGATTACCAACACCCCAGTAGGGTATTGGGAACCTGGGAGGTGTGGCAGATGGTCATTATGGTTTTTAGGATTTCTCATTTTTTTCCCTCCAGTTTAGGGTTTGGTAGCCACGCTATATTTCTGTACAGAGTTTTGACACACCGTGAAAATGAAATTTGGCTGGATTTATGTTTATTTGATGTGCTCTTTCGTTGTTACCTTGGATGTAGTGTTGTATTTATTTTTCAGTAGAGGATGAGGAATGGATTTCTAGGAGAACCTTGATTTAACAAGAAAATAAAGGCTTGATGTAACCCAAAATTATAGGCTCAAGCTTGCTTGAGGTTGAACTTCAAATGTGTTGATTTTGTTGTATGGATTATTCTAACTTTCATGTGACTTGTAACAACTTATTTTGGTGAATATGAAATGTGGTAATCAGTAGGTTTTTTGGAATTTTTTTTTTTTTTTTACTTTTTTGGTTTTGGCTAGGATATAGTGAAAGCTGCTTTTGTACAAATATGAATCCCCATTTGCATTCATGTTTATGTTTTTGGCTTTGAGTGTTTCTCTTTAAGCTTTTATTCTAAATAAGACAATGAAATAACAAAAATCTTCTATTGAGTATCAAGTCCAATAGAATATGGGTGGAATCCTCCCATTGCTCCTGTGGGAAGAAATAATCTATTGTTTTGGGAAAGCCAATAATCAAGGTTAGCCAGTAATAATGGATGCCTTCCTGACGGTTAAAGATCTTATTTTACTTATTGGTTTGGGGCTTGCATTGGACGAGCGATTTCAGATCTCTTCCTGTTTTGGTCTCTCCTCTTAAAAGAAAATAGATGAAATATAACATTATCTCATGGTTACTAATAGTTATTTTAACTTGTGCAGAGCCATAAGTTTTATATAACATTTTTCTTTAATTTTATGAACTTACAAAGGATATTAGTGATAGTTATTTTAACCTGTTCAGAGCTTAAGTTTTATATAACATTTTTCTTTAGTTTTATGAACTTACAAAGTACATTAGTGATATTTTTATGTTTTTATTTATTTGATTGTATTTTTGCCAATCAAAGTTCTATATTACATCCTTTTGGCTTTTTAACTTACAGTTGAGTGCAGCAGATGTGTACTATCGTAGAGGACTGATGGATGTGAAGTCTGAAGTCTGCCAGTGTTTTTTTCATTTACTTATTTATTTGACGAACATGCAAAACAAAAAGTCACGACTGGACTTTTAAATTTGTGTTTAGCTATTGCATTTATTTTGATTTTGTGCTTCTAATTTATTAACCTTCAGTTGATGTCATCTTTTAAGATACTTTTATATTTACAATCATATTTACATTTACATGACATTGAAATAAAATGACAGTCTCTACAGTTTCATAAAATCGTGAAGTTACAGGTACTAAAACCTTGAAACAGTCATCAAATTTTTTCTGACAGGCACAAGAAATTTGAAATTCCAGTCCTGTTTGAAACGACCTACATCTGCATTAGAAAAAAAACATCATTGTACAACTGCCAATCAAAATTGGGAGGTCATCCTTGGAGGCTGGAGCTCATAGCGTCTATGTTAAGATTTAAATTTCTCTTCCCAAGTTTTCATGCTGATTTCAGCACACGGTCGGCTCTTGGTAAGGGAAACCCAAGAAGAAAGTCAATAACCTATCACCAATAAACAAAAAAAAACCAGAAATGATAGCCTGATTACCAAAGTCAAAGTTAGCTGCATATATATGAATGGGTAATTACCAGTAAATTACAATGAAGCTGTCGACTTTTTGACTTTCAGGCTGAGGAATCAGGTGAATTTAATCTACAAAATCTATAATTTCTGTTGTTTATTGGGCGATTTTAATCTCACAAATGAAATAAGGTAACAGAAAACTCCCAAACACCCACATTGTGTAAGATATAGCAATGTTTTTGAACATTTTGAAAATTCATAACAAAAAACTAATAAAAACCAGCAAGAAACAGAGGTTAAAAAGTCCCCTCTTTAGACAATTTGAATTACAATACAACAGTAATTGATAATGTTTCCGTTGGCCTCCATATTCCTCCATGTTCCTGTCATTGACATGGCCAAACTCTTGCTATGCCGAAGCTGAGGTAGGCAATACAAGATGGCCAGGATCTCGACTGCCTGCCAAGACTAGGCTTATTCCGGGTTTGTTCTTTATGATAGATTACTAATTGTCATCATTTATGTTATCAAAAGGAATAAGCTTTGTTTATCTGTTGAAAGTAAACTGTAGGTTCTGAATCATGGGATTAAGCTACTAGTGGTCCAACGCATTAAGAAAGTAGTAGTTGGGAATCTGGTTACTAGAGAAAAATGATGTTATCTTAGTGCGAGTTTCTTGCATCTAAAATATGTCAGTTGAAGAAATTGCTACGTATAGCAGTCATTGTTCCCTTTTCCCTAAATACAATCCAACATTAAACCTTGTCCATCTTGGTTTAATAGTAATGCTTGTTCAAAAATAGAAAATGCTGCTCGAAGTTCCATTTCTTGTAATGCTGTAATGTTGCTATGCTGCTATGGAGTTCAATTCAATTCAGAGCATTTAATGAAGTTGCAGTAGGTTTGATGACCGTTAGATCTCAAGCAGCTCAAGATCCAACCATCATCAAACTTATTGCAGAAGCATTAAATGCTCTGCAAGTCAATAGATAGTTCTTGCCATTAATAATACTGACTTGCAATTCAATAGATAGTTCTTGCCATTAATAATACTGACTTTCTGGTGTACTGCATCCTTCAGCTTAAAGAAAGAAAGTCAGAAAGTCTTGTGATTTTAAAGTAAAAAAAGTGAACGTGGAGGGAAAAAAAGAAAAAAGTTATGGTGTACTGCATATGTCACGTCACGGGTGAAAGAGAGGTAGATAAAGTTGATTATAAAGTAATGAAGAGAACACGGAGAAAGTTGAAGTTGAGAGGCCCAGGGAAGAAAGACTCTGCTCGTGGCGAGCTATCAACACTGATACGCGCGAGGCCACGCTTCCCATGTTGAACATATTTTACAGATTTATGTGGCTCTTGGTATCCGACCCGGTGAAACGATTCGGCAGCGTCTGATAAGAGGGTGATGAAGGTGTGGAATGTGCCGGAGTCCAAGTTCATCGTGTGCACCGAGAGAA
>LPNX011019433.1:145375-174464 GCA_001517045.1 Pseudotsuga menziesii | reverse complement strand
TACCCATGAGTCCCACAAACCGAAAATAATACGACCCAAACATCGCATACTTCAACGCAAAACTCAGTCAGTGCTATGATCTATATAGAAATAGAAATAGAAATTTAGATATAAATCTCCATGCAGTTTATTTATTAGTATGTTGTTGTAAAGCCAATGTATGGTTAGTGTAAATTAATGATTTTTTTTAATGATGAGTTAGCGTTTATGTAAATTTCAATGAATACTTGGATTGGGGGATTATTGGATATAATTAAACATGATTGGTATGTGGAAATTAGTTTGTGGAAAAAAAAAGAAATATATATTTTTATGGTGATATTTTATATTTATATTTATATATATATAATTTAATTATGTTTATAGGTATTTAGATATTATTTCAGATTTTAGACTTGTTTGATCTGATCAAATAAAATTAATCTAAATGTAACAAGTGTACAATAAAGATTAATTTTTTTGTCTTCTTTTGTTATAATGTTTAAATGTATTTTGATTAAGATTTAAATAAGCTTCATTTAAATGGTGGTTAAAGAAACAGTTCACAATTTGTTTTTGTTTTTTTTATATCAATTTTTATTTATTTTTGTTTATTAAATAATATTTGTTTTGTGTTTATTTTAACTTTAGTAATTTGGTATGAATAATTTTGAATCTTTGTTTAAGAGCCAACTATCTTCACAAAATTAAGTTTTTGTCTCTATACTTATACTAATATATAAATTATAATTAATAATAATATTTAATATTTAATATTTAATTGAAAGAATTGAATTATATTATGAAGAAGGTTGAAGATCTTAACATAGTCGAGCATTGTTTTGTTTTATTTTGTGGAGATTTATCTAATATGAGTACTCGATATTTGTTAGTTGCTCTATCGAACAACGCTGATTTTATATTCCGAAGCAGCTATTGAACGATGTAGCTATGACCTTCCTCTATGAAACTATACAGCTATTGGAACGAAGCAGCAATGAGAATTGAGCATCTATAGTAACATTCTGTTATTTCACACCTACCTTACAGTATGAAACACCTGGCTATATGGAGACACCAAGCTATGAACACCTTAGCAATGTGAAGTCAGCAGCTATAGTCACGATGGAGCAATTGGTAATTTTGTTTTTATTAAGATAAAAAGAGTTATAATGAAAAGCAAAAATGTGCTTTTTCTTTATATTTGGAATCATGTGCAAATTTATCATGACATGTTAAATTTTAAAACTCGTATTTATTGTTAAAAATAATTGTTGGACACCCATTTTAGAATATAGCTTGTTTAATTAGCTTTATGAATGTTATGAAAAAAATTTATAATTTAAAAAGTCATTTTTTTAACTTTTTCTTTAAAATATATTATTTATGTTCCTTTCAAGATGTGGGTTTAGTATTTAAATGATAGAATTTCTCAAAATAAATTTACACAATTCACGTTGATCTTGTTAAGGTCCCACCTAACCTTATATTCAATGAAATATATGAAATATATTGTTAAGTTATTTATGACCATATCTATTAAATAAGGTCTCACTAGGTAGCAGTCAGTGAAACCCATAAATGTAAATAACATTATTAAAAGAGGGTAGTGAGTGAATAATTTTAGATCTAGATCTCTATTTGAATCATGTTAGGGTCTTACCCTACCTTATTTCTTTTAGGAGTTAGTAAGTAATGTATCGAACATTTTATTTTGAATAAGGCTAAGTAATTAGTAATGATGTAATGTCCCGGTTTTGACCCCGTTGCATTAGATATATATGATGTATAAATTGTAAATGATCATTGTGTGGAGTTAAAGGCCAAGGCCCCACCATTGATCGGTTATGCTATGTTTTGGGATTTAAAATTGTCGCCGATTGTATATCGGGGCATGCGGCATATATTATGTTTTCCATCATGTAAATATGCATCACAATTAATTAAATGAATCCGACCAGCTACGCTCGCGGCAACTAAATTGAAAGGGGCATGATTTTCTCAAGGATAAGGTGTGGGGGGGAAATTGTTAAACCTTGGGCCATTTAGGGAAAAACCCATGTGTCTTATTCCCTTGTTTTTATTTCCAACCACTCTCATTGAAGAATTACTGCTGGTGGTTGATGCAGTTAATGATTTTGGCGGCTGGGGTGGCAGGACTGTCAGTCCTAGCCTATGCCCTTCATTCAATTCGTCCTCATCCTTTAGGTAGACTCTTCTTCCTCCCCACGAGTTGCAAAAACGCTCAGGACTTGCAATTCGCGTCCTCCCCATTGCCGTTCATCCTCACGCACAGGTTCTTGGCGTTTTTGGTCTCACGCAGACATTCATCTTCACTCCACGAGTTGTTGAACACCCACGAACTGCAAATTCGTGTCCTTCCTGTTGTGTGTGCATCCATGGACAAAAACGGAGCTGTTTTTCCTCACGCAGGGTCTCCATTGTCTGTTCATTTTCCTTGCTGGTTCGGATTGTTTACTCACGCTCAGGTATTTTTCTGTTTGGGGGCGCACATAGCGAGCTGAGAGCTGTGCTCTTGCATCCACGATTGACTGTGAAGGGCCATTCACGTTTTTGGCTGTCTCACAGACGATTTGGGTCGTTTTTCCCTGCTATGAGTTGTGCTCACTGATAGATTCGGGGCTGTAGTTTTCCCCATGTTGTGGATGTAATTACTGTTACGTTTGGGGGCTGTTGTAAATTCGAGTGAGAGTCATTTTGGCCACGATAGGGCCAATAATGACTCAGAATTCGTTTTCCCTATTTAAGCTGTGACAGTTGACTTGATTACATATGTGAAATTGCTGGTCTTCGGACTGTGAGAGGAGCCGGGAGGTTGGCTTAGTTGCTTGATAAACCTGGTGGTTGGAACCACACAGACAGAGCTAGAGGGCTGGCCTTCTTCTCCATCACCCCTGAATAGCACTGGAAGGGAATGCAGGGCCTGAGGGACTGTGTAGCAGAGAAGGGACTGATTCCTTGTGTTGGGTGTGGATGGGTGTCTTAGAGGTCAGGCTAGCTTTGGGGTAGGTGTCCTTGGCTCTGTAATGAGCTCACCAGCTTAGTAATCTGCCTTCTCCAACTCCTTAATGGCCTGATAAACCCAACTCTGTTGGCTTGGCTGTGTGTTTTGTGCATCCCTGGCTATGTGTAAGCCTGCTAGTTCCCTTATTCCTTAGAGAATCATGCCCAGCTCGGGGGTGGCAGCGCTGCTGAGAGATTAAGGAGCACGCCGGCCTATGGATGGGTGGAACGTTGCAGCGACGTAGCTGGTTGCGGAGCAAAGCTTTCATAAGATAAGTGATTTTCTCCATTTTACTTCTGCAATCGTAATTACTGTTAATGAAAATGAAATGAACATGTTGAAAGAATGCTTGCTTGAATGAATGTTGTTTTTCCGCTGTGCTTGGTAGATAATTGCATCTATGCATGTTAAGCATTCTGTTTATGAATTTTTAAGCCTGTACATGTTCAAGGGCGGATAGCCCGGTCTGATAAAGCTAGTAGTCGTGTCCTCTTCGCCGGTCGGAGGCATGGGGACGTGACAGCATGGTATTAGAGCATTGGGTTGCAGCAATGGGCCTCTATGGGCCAAGAATAAGCAGTGACAGAAGCAGAATTGCCTTCTACTCAGCAGCAATCAGGAAAATTGAAGACAACAAATTTCAAAAATTTGGCTAAGTGTTGGAGCAGTCGGAGCAACTAGTGGATTTGACTTCCGCCGTTGCGGAAGGTTTCACGATATTCCCATCCGCCGTTGCGGACGGCGAAGCGATTCCACGTCTGACGTGAGAGTCATCCGACAGCCGACGCCGGAACCGTTTGGGGAAAGCCATGAAAATTCGTCTAAGTGTCGGAATGATCGGAAGGGAAAGTGGTCCGACGTCCGATGTTACGAAAGTGGTCTGGCGTCCGACGTTTGAGATTGTTCTAAGTGCTAAATCGGAAGAGATGCTGAAGTGGGCATTCGCTGTTGCGGACGAATTGGTGAAGTTTTTCGTCCGCCGTTGCAGAAGCCAAATCCATTTGGCTTTCGATGTGAAAGTCCGCCGACGTCCGACGTAAGTGCCAGGGCGGAAGAAAGATTGTTCCGGGAGCCGATTCGGAGGAAGAAAGAATGGTCCGGGAGCCGATTCAGCGGAAGGCAAAGTCGTCCGACTTCCGATGTGAGAGTCCGCCGACGCCCGACGTAAGTGCCAAATCGAAAGAGGAAAGGGAAGGAGCGTCCGCTATTGCGGAAGCTAAAGGCATCTGACAGCCGATCAGAGAGACAGCCGATAGCCGATTCTGCACAGGGAAAATTTGCGTTTCTGGTGGGATTTTTCCAGCAGAATTTAACTGTTTTCCAGTGGGATTTTTTACTGTTCCTCAGTGAAATTTTGAGATGTTTACAGAGAATTTTCAGGGGACAAAATGAGAAAAGAGGCAGCGATCTAATGCGCCAGATTGGGCGAAAACAAATGTTTTACAAAAAAAAAAAACGAGGGCGCTGCCCTCGACCCGCCCTGTAGTGGCGCAGAGAAGCCACAAGGGGGCAAGCCCCCTTGACCCCTCGTCGTCCCCTTCAGATAGACATTCTTGGATGAAGAAAATTTTGTATGGTTGGGCATTTTGTAATTTTATGATTATTTCCGGAAAAGGTAAATGATAATGATTTATATCAATGTTATGCATCTAACAATTGTGTTGTCATTAACACGTCTGCAGAGTCATAGTCACCTTCGAGGAAAGTATTCCAGGTAGTACAGTTGACAAGCTAGAGGTGGTTCAGTATGAGAACCCATGATGGGTATGACGCTCGGGATTCTGATGAGCACACCCGAGATGCCATGGGAGAAAATGCCCGAAATAGAAATGATGACATAGAGTCTAATGGAAGGAGATTCCAAGAGACACCGTCAGATGTTGCAGCCACTATGAGAAGCTTAATTAAAGCCTAAGAAGAGCAGCATTAGTTGAATGCTACAATGTTGCAGAGTTTGATAGATTTGCAAAGAAAGATAGACTCTGGACGAGGTACAACAAGACCAGAAGGCAGTAAGAGTAGTACTAAGAGAAGGAGAAGGACTTCTAGTGGGTCATCTGCTTCGGAAGCATCCAGCGGGGATTCAAGCTTTTCTTCTCATAAAAGAAAAAGAAAGAGACACCATAGGGACCGCTCTCGAGATGAATTCAAGAAAGCTAAACCTCCTACATTTGATGGTGAGGTAAAGACTGGACAAGAGGCTGAAGCTTGGCTTCTTGGTATTAAGAAGTACTTTCAAGTGCATGATTATTCAGGAAACATGAAGGCAAGAGTTGCCATATTCAATATGAATGGAAGAGCAACCATTTGGTGGGAACACTTCAAGCAAGTGAAGAGGATCAGCGAAAGGAGACTTAAGTGGAAGCAGTTCAAGGAGTATTTCAAGCAGAAATACCTCTCTGACAGGTATTATGATGACAAGATCAAGGAGTTCCATGAGTTGAGATTGGGACAACAGACCATGGAAGAATATGCTAATAAGTTTTTGGAGTTGTTGAGGTATGTTCGGTACATCAGAGATGAAAAAGTAAAGGTCCAGCATTTTCTGAGTGGATTACCTCAGTCTTATAAAGATAGAATTGAGTTTTATGAACCTAGAACCCTTGAGGAAGCAATAAGGAAAGCTAAGTATTGTTATGAGCAAAGCAAAGGTAAGCCGGATTACCATAAGGCATGGAAGGACAAGAAGAATGAGAAGTTTGACCAAAGAAAGAAATGTTTCAAACCTTCTAGCTTCAGAAATCAGCAGAAGCAGCCATCTCAAGCTGCAAGTAAACCAGTTGGACTGACAGGAGAAAAGCCTAAAGATCCACAACAGATTAGAGGGCCACTTCAATGTTGGAAATGTGGAGGACCCCACATGCGCAGGAATTGTCCACTCGAGAATGAGAGTGCAAGGCCAGCTTATAATGTTCAAGAAGCAGAAACAGTGGGTCAAGTAGCAAGGGCAGTTCCTAGGATTTATGCAGCACTGGAGGACCGTCAAGCAGACCACCAGTCAGCTGTGGTCAAAGTAGCAGGTAAGATTGCTGAGCAATCTGTTTCTATTTTGATTGACCTTGGTTCTACGCATAGTTACATTACTCCCAGAGTAGTGGAAATTTGTGCTTTTAAGAAAGTAACGCATAGGAAGCCTTGGTTAGTTCAGCTAGCCACTGGAACTAAGAGAAAAGTCAGTGAAGTGGTAGAGAAATGTCCATTGGTCATGAATGGACTGGTCACTTGTGTAGATCTGAATGTTCTACCACTTGGTTCCTATGATGTTCTCATTGGAATGGATTGGTTAGAAGCTCACAAGGTGAAGCTCGATTGCTACAATAAGACTTTTGAATGCATGAATGAAGAAGGGAACCTAGTAGTTGTGAAAGGCATTCCAAAGGTAATTTCAGTGAGGCAGGTTTCAACAATGCAGTTAAAGAAGTTCCGTAGGAAGGGTTTCCAGTTGTATGCAGCTCAGATTTTAGAGGAATCGAGAGATGAAACTCCTAGGTTGGAGGACTATCAGGTGTTACAGGAATTCAGGGATGTGTTTCCTGATGAGATTCCAGGGCTTCCTCCAAAGAGGGACATTGATTTCACTATTGAACTTGTGCCAGGAGCAGCACCAGTGTCCAAGGCACCCTACAGGATGAGTACACCGGAGATGCTAGAATTGAAGATGCAACTGCAAGAGTTGTTAGAAAAGAAGTATATCCGACCGAGTGTATCTCCTTGGGGAGCACCAGTTCTGTTTGTGAAGAAGAAAGATGGTACACTCAGGTTATGTATTGATTATAGACAGTTGAACAAGGTTACTGTGAAGAATAAATATCCTTTGCCTAGGATTGATGACCTCTTTGATCAAATGAGAGGAGCAAAGGTATTTTCCAAGATTGACTTGAGATATGGTTACCATCAGGTGAGAATCAAGGATGAAGACATTCATAAGACAGCCTTCAGGACAAGGTATGGGCATTATGAGTTTGTAGTGGTACCATTTGGTCTCACAAATGCGCCAGCTACATTTATGTGCCTTATGAATAGTGTTTTCAGCAAGTATTTGGACAAGTTTGTTCTTGTTTTCCTTGATGACATTCTTGTTTATTCTAAGAATGAGGAAGAGCATGAAGAGCATTTGACATTGACATTGCAAGTTCTTAGGGAGCATCAGTTGTATGCAAAACTGAGCAAGTGTGACTTCTATAGAGATAGAATTCAGTATTTGGGTCACATTATCTCAGAAGAGGGTATATCCGTGAACCATGAAAAGATTGAAGCCATTATGAATTGGCCTTCTCCAAGAAATGTGACAGATGTAAGATCTTTCATGGGACTTGCAGGATACTATAGGAGATTCATTGAGGGATTCTCCAAAGTTGCACATGCTATCACTTCTTTGCAAAAGAAGGGGATGAAGTTCGAATGGACATTGAGGTGTGAAGAAAGCTTCCAGCAGTTGAAGAATCTTCTCACTAGTGCACTAGTGTTGAAGGTTGCAGATCCAGAGAAAGATTTTGTGGTGTGTACCGATGCATGCGGACAAGGGCTTGGAGGAGTCCTTATGCAAAACAACCATGTGATATGTTATGAGTCAAGAAAGCTGAAGGAACATGAGAAGAACTATGCCATTCATGATCTAGAGCTTGCAGCCATAGTACATGCTCTCAAGATGTGGAGGCATTACTTGATGGGTAGGAGATTTGAGCTCAGAACAGATCACTGTGGACTGAAGTATTTGTTTGATCAGCCTACTCTGAATGCTAGGCAAGCAAGATGGCTAGAATTTTTATGTGAGTTTGATTTTGAAATCAAGCACATAAAAGGAAAGGAAAATAAGGTAGCGGATGCACTCAGCAGAAAGATGCAAGAAATGCATGTGGCATCCCTTAGTATTTTCCAATCAGATTTGAGGCAGCAGATTGTTAGTCATGTTGCCGGAGATGAATTGTATGAGCAGGTAAAAGACAAGTTACAGCAGCAAAGCCTTGAAAAGAGGTACGAGGGATATAAATTGGAAGAAGATGGACTTCTCACTTTTAAAGGTAGAATTTATATTCCAGATGTAGCATATTTGAGGAGAGTTGTTATGGATGAAATCCATCAAGCTCCATATTCTGGTCACCCAGGATATCAGAAGACGATCGCTACAGCTAGAAAGCAGTACTTCTGGCCAGGAATGAAAAAGGACATGGCTGAATACATTTCAAGGTGTATGAAATGTCAACAGGTAAAGGTTGAGCATCAACATCCAGCAGGTTTGTTGCAGCCTTTGCTAGTTCCAGAGTGGAAATGGGAAGTTATTTCCATGGATTTCATTATAGGGTTGCCAACAACGTTGAGACAACATGATTCCATCATGGTTGTGGTAGACAAGTTGACTAAGGCAGCAAATTTTATACCGGTTAAGTCTATGTATGAGGCTGGTGACATTGCAAAGATCTTCATGAAGGAGATATTCAAATTGCATGGATTGCCGAAGGCAATAGTATCTGACCGAGATGTCAAGTTCACTTCCAACTTTTGGAAGGGATTGTTTGCAGATTTGGGTACAAAGCTAAACTTCAGCACTGCATACCATCCTCAGACAGATGGTCAGACCAAGAGAGTTAATCAGGTGCTTGAAGATATGCTTCGCATGTATGTGATGGACAAACCAACCAAGTGGGAAGATTACTTGCACTTGGTAGAGTTTTCTTACAACAATGGACATCAAGCATCCTTGGGGATGAGTCCGTATGAAGCTTTGTATGGAAGAAGGTGTAGGACACCTGTGACTTGGGATAATCCAGTGAACAGGATTGTGCTTGGGCCATAATTGCTCAAGGAGATGGAGCAAGAGGTCATAAAGATCAGGCAGAAGCTGAAAGCAGCACAGGACCGATAGAAAAGCTATGCAGATAAGCATAGGGTGAACAGGGAGTTCAGTGTTGGGGATCATGTTTACCTCAGAGTGAGGGCAAGGAAGAGTTCCTTGAAGCTTGGAAGTTGTGCCAAGTTGTCACCAAGATATTGTGGGCCGTTTGAAGTGCTTGAAAGAATAGGGCCAGTTGCATATAGACTTGCATTGCCTGCTAGCACTAGAGCTCATAATTTTTTTCATGTTTCTTTGCTTAAGAGATATGTACATGATCCTAACCATGTGATAAATTGGGATGTGATTCAGGTGGAACCCGAGGGAAAGTTCCGAATCGAGCCAATGCGCATCCTCGACAGGAAGGTCACAATGCTCCAGAACCGAGCCATCGGTCAGGTAAAGGTGCAATGGGAGCACTACGGGCCTGAAGAGGCTACATGGGAGCTGGAGGATGCCATGCGATTGGCACATCCATTTTTGTTCAATTCTGCGGAACACTGAGGCGATACCAGTGTAGCATTTTGTTCAATTTTGTAAGCACTGAGGACAGTGCTATTGAAGGGGGAGGGGAATGTAATGTCCCGGTTTTGACCCCGTTACATTAGATGTATATGATGTATAAATTGTAAATGATCATGGTGTGGAGTTAAAGGCCAAGGCCCCACCATTGATCGGTTATGCTATGTTTTGGGATTTAAAATTGTCGCCGATTGTATATCGGGGCATGCGGCATATATTATGTTTTCCATCATGTAAATATGCATCATAAATAATTAAATGAATCCGACCAGCTACGCTCGCGGCAACTAAATCGAAAGGGGCATGATTTTCTCAAGGATAAGGTGTGGGGGGGGAATTGTTAAACCTTGGGCCATTTAGGGAAAAACCCATGTGTCTTATTCCCTTGTTTTTATTTCCAACCACTCTCATTGAATAATTACTGCTGGTGGTTGAAGCAGTTAATGATTTTGGGGGCTGGGGTGGCAGGACTGTCAGTCCTAGCCTATGCCCTTCATTCAATTCGTCCTCATCCTTCAGGTAGACTCTTCTTCCTCCCCACGAGTTGCAAAAACGCTCAGGACTTGCAATTCGCGTCCTCCCCATTACCGTTCATCCTCACGCATAGGTTCTTGGCGTTTTTGGTCTCACGCAGACATTCATCTTCACTCCACGAGTTGCTTAACACCCACGAACTGCAAATTCACGTCCTTCCTGTTGTGTGTGCATCCACGGACAAAAACGGAGCTGTTTTTCCTCACGCAGGGTCTCCATTGTCTGTTCATTTTCCTTGCTGGGTTGGATTGTTTACTCACGCTCAGGTATTTTTCTATTTGGGGGCGCACATAGCGAGCTGAGAGCTATGCTCTTGCATCCATGATTGACTGTGAAGGGCCATTCACGTTTTTGGCTATCTCACAGACGATTTGGGTCATTTTTCCCTGCTATGAGTTGTGCTCACTGATAGATTCGGGGCTGTAGTTTTCCCCATGTTGTGGATGTAATTACTATTATGTTTGGGGGCTGTTGTAAATTCGAGTGAGAGTCATTTTGGCCACGATAGGGCCAAAAATGACTCAAAATTTGTTTTCCCTGTTTAAGCTGTGACAGTTGACTTGATTACATATGTGAAATTGCTAGTCTTCGGACTATGATAGGAGTCGGGAGGTTGGCTCAGTTGCTTGATAAACCTGGTGGTTGGAACCACACAGACAGAGCTAGAGGGCTGGCCTTCTTCTCCATCACCCTTGAAAAGCACTGGAAGGGAATGCAAGGCCTGAGGGACTGTGTAGCAGAGAAGGGACTGATTCCTTGTGTTGGGTGTGGATGGGTGTCTTAGAGGTCAGGATAGCTTTGGTGTAGGTGTCCTTGGCTTTGTAATGAGCTCACCAGCTTAGCAATTTTCCTTCTCCAACTCCTTAATGGCCTGATAAACCCAACTCTGTTGGCTTGGCTGTGTGTTTTGTGCATCCCTGGCTATGTGTAAGCCTGCTAGTTCCCTTATTCCTTGGAGAATCATGCCCAGCTCGGGGTTGGCAGCGCTGCTGAGAGATTAAGGAGCACGCTGGCCTATGGATGGGTGGAACGTTGCAGCGATGTAGCTGGTTGCGGAGCAAAGATTTCATAAGATAAGTGATTTTCTCCATTTTACTTCTGCAATCGTAATTACTGTTAATGAAAATGAAATGAACATGTTGAAAGAATGCTTGCTTGAATGAATGTTGTTTTTCGCCTGTGCTTGGTAGATAATTGCATCTATGCATGTTAAGCATTCTGTTTATGAATTTTTAAGCCTGTACATGTTCAAGGGCGGATAGCCCGGTCTAATAAAGCTAGTAGTCGCGTCCTCTACGCCGGTCGGAGGCATGGGGACGTGACAAATGAATAATCAATATAAAAATAGTCGTAGGAGGTTGATACTTATTAATTATTTGACAATGTTAAGATAGGGATTTGGGAACTTGGAAGCCTATTTAAATAGTTAGAAGGCGATATATTGTTTTGTAAAGAACTATTGGATAAGAGCTCTTCCCAAGTAAAAGGTCACCTAAGATTAAGAGGTATCTGGACATTACTTCTAGATTTGATTATCATAATACAAGAGCCACTTCAACTGCATAAATATTGCTTATTGTTTTTCTCAGTTATTCTTTAAAGTAATATTATGTTTATGAAAATTGTTCATCTATAATTATCTCTTTGTTGCTAGATACTTTCATGGTAAAGCACATTGCAAGTGGTATGAGAGAACTTTCTCATGCTATCATGCTTCCAAATTTTCCATATAATATTTTTATGATAGAGACATGGGTGTTCCCATGAAGATGGTTAACACTTTTTTGGCAAGAAGAGGGTATGCATATGTTGAAAAATGATCTTGTTCAAGCTATTGTTAATCCCTTGATCAATATAATTTAAAAGTTCAATCGAGGGATTAATAAAGCGCTCAATCGAGCTATTGTTAATCCCTCGATCGAGCTTTTTTGAGGAGCTTGATCAAGCTTATTTCAGGAGCTTGATTGAGGATTAGGAACACCCTCGATCGAGCTAAGGAGATTAAACAAAGGTTTATCAAACCCTCAATCGAAAGCATGAGCTCGATCGAGAGAATGTTAGGATGAAAATTCCAAAATGAAATGCCTCGGCATAGCAAGCGCAACGGAGTTTGAAAGCTCGATCGAGGTATGCCGCTTGATTGAGATTTATAAATCTATGTTGAGTTATTGACCTGCAACAGGTATAAGAACGAAAAAACATCAAACTTCAGCTTATCTCAACCTGTCTGTTGCATAGGAGCTCAAATGAGGAGTATAGAATGGTTGTGTTGATTTTACTGGTGACTCCAACTTGTCACCAACCACCAGTTATTTCTACCATGGTCTCCACAGCTAGAGGTAAGCAACTCAAAATCCCCCAAAATTAGTTCTTCTATGCATTGATTGAAAGAGTTGATTTTTTCAGGAATTTTGTGAAATTTGTTGAAAACCCTAAAACAATCAGTTTTTCTATGCTTTAAATGAAAGTGTTGTTTTTTTTAAGAATTTTGTGAAATTTGTTCAAAATCCTTAAAAATTGAATTTCTTCTATACATTGATTGAAAATGTTGTTTTTTGGGGGAATTTTATGAAATTTATTCAAAACCCCCCAAAAATCAATTATATGTATTCATTAAAATTCTTTTATTTTTAAGTAATTTTAACTAAAAAATTGTAATATTAGATATTTTTATCTAGATCTATCAAGCACGAATATCCAATTTCTTGAGGTGTATTTTTTTTTTAATATATCTTAAACTCAAGGAGTTTGATCCCTCTCATGCTTGATGTATTTGGGTTTAAGTTTTATTTTTAGGTAGAAACCAATGTTTTAAATTACTTTTCATAATGTTTTATTTTATTAGAGGGCATGCATTTATTTTATTTTATTTCATGAGCTGACATGTATTTAATTTATTTTATTTTTGATAATGTAATGTTAAACATTACATCATGTTATTAAGAACATATATTGGTGGGGAAACTACAACCCAGTATTGGGGAGATGTTGTAATGTGTAACGTTGTGTAATGTTATGTAACATGCCATTCTCTTAAAAAATGAAAATGCAAATAATGTTTGCTTAAACAAAAAAAATTAAATTTCTTTGATTTCATTTTAAAGATAGATTTATAAGCACAGAGAAGATAAAATATATTAAGGTGTAAATATTTTCTTAATGAGTAAGAATTCAAGATAAAAAAATAAAAAATTACACCTCAAGAAATAAGATCAAATATCTTAAGGTGTAATTTTTTTCTTAATGTGTAAAAATTTAAGATAGAAAAAAATACACCTCAAGAAATGGGATCCCTGTTAGTGCTTGATAGATTTGGGGTTAAGATGAATCTATGGTGGTTTATCTTCATTGTTTCATACATATGTATCTCCATAGCGGGGTTCTTCCCTCTACAAATCATGTTCATCTATAGGACATAGTGTTGTGTCACCCCCCCATGTCGCAAGCGTAGTTGTATGTGGACAATTTACATATATAGTAAATTATTTTTATTGAATTACATAAAAAAATTAATTATTGTATACATATAACTCAATTATTAATTTTTGTTTGTTTATACTTTCATAGGAACCCCACTAGCTAGGTCATCTGGTAATCATGTATCCAAGAGCATCATGTCTAGTATATCGCATGATGGTCATGATAGATTGACCTCCTTAGAGCATGTTGAGGAGGTTTTTCAACACATAGGTACATTAAATTCATATTTATATATTTTCAACTATTGGTATCTTGATTTTTATCAACATTTTGTACTTTGACTAATATCTTTGATTAATTTGTTTATTAGGTGCTCATCTTACTTCTCCACCTCCTTGGGAGGATGAGATCACAAGGATTACGATCGAGAAGATTACATCACAACGTAATTGGTTGTGCACCCAGTTAGGGGCCATGCGCCTTGATTTCCCATACAGATAGTTGCTCAACATGATGATTGATGCAATCGATGGACTGTTGGAGGTCCACTGGAAGGTGGGGCCTCTTACTGACATCTAACAAACTTATTTACAAAGGAGGGACCAGGTATTGTTCCAGAAAAATGAGAGGCTATGAAAGTCACAACAAGAGGAAAGGATGTCAAGGGAGCTTTGTTTGACATCCCTCTTGGTTGTGCACATGGAAAACTGCTTCGATTGCAGGAGATTAGGCTTGAGGCCACTGTGCCTCATGTTTACGATGGGTTTATTGGGGCATGGGGCATATTCCCCTAGCATGACCAAGTCCCTTTGTACTTTCCCAAACATGTGTATGTAAATATTTTTCTACACATGCATCTTGATTACATGAGTATGCCATTGTTTTTTATGGTGTTGGGTGGGGCCACAATTATGAGCATCCTTGGGCTGATAAAGACTCTGCCACTGCACCACCACCTCCTTGACAAGTTCCCATTCCTATTCGAGGTGTTATTCAGTCAGATGATGTTATTATTCCACCACAACTCAGATTTGAGACATGATATTTGATGGCAGGTGCCCGATGCATTGCATTGGTTAGTGCTACAGTGGTCATGCATGAGGCAGGTCAAGACCATGCCCTAGACCTATAAATCCTAAGTTACCATGGGCGGATGAGTCGATTATGTTGTTTTATTTGCAAATTCATAATATATTTTAATATATATTATCAATGTATGTTGTAGTAGCCCCATCAAAGATGTGTTTCCCTCCTTTAAGGATGTCATTATTGTGTATGGTCCTTGAGGTACAACCTCCATTTTAAGTCTCGAAAATAGTCCCTAGTATGATATAAAAGGTAATATTATTTCAGAGTCTCTCTAGGAGAAGTCAGCCAAGTCAAGTTGGGAGGTCAGTCACTTGAAGGGTATAAATAGGGAGGCTCCCTCCCTCATTTATACAGACTCACACTCATTCAAGTTCGCATGAGGAGAGAGAGAAGGATAAGGAAGAGAGAGACATATACAAAATTCTTCTTCTTATTGGAGTTTTCCATCTTGTGATATTGTCTTAGTGACAAAACTATTCTGAGGAGGTTTGCAGGTTTTTCTCCTTTATGGTTTCCTCGATGAAAATATGTGCTTGTTATTCTTTTAGATAAAGATCCTAATCAAGTTAATTAGATTAGAAAAACTAGCATGGTATCAAAGTCTCTATGAAAGAAGGCACTGTGCAGCAACAAAAAGTAGGGCTTCCTAGTTCAAGGTCTTCTCTCCATAGATCATAAAGAAAAGAGGGATAGGATAACTCACCTTAGAAGGGCACATCTTTTGGTGGAAACAAATCCAAATTTGGATAAGTTTCAATTTTTCTATTGCAAGACACTATAGGAAGAAACTAGGGAATCAAGTTTCATAGGCTTCCCACCTCAATCTTTAAAAAAGAACCTTGATGAGCAAATTGTCTCAAGGAGGCGCAGCTTTTTATATAGATAGAATTCCCAAACTCCAACTTTAGAAAATCAGGGTTTCTTTGACAAACCCTAGGTCAACCAACATCAGAACTAGGTTGGACACCTCTAATTGGTAAGATACCAATATTTGTTATTTCCATTTGAGGTTCTTATTTGAAAATGACTCATCATACTCAGCTTGAGGACAAGCTTGGAGGAGATGATAATTTTTTAGCATGGAAGTACAGAATCTCCTTGGTCCTTAAAGAAAATGATTTGGATCAGTATATCAGTGAGGAAGTTCCAGATCTAGAGGGAGATGAGGCTAAGGATACTCATAAGAAGAATTTAATTAAAGGAAAGAGAATAATTGCAGAATCTATTAAGGATCATCTCATACCCCATGTGTCATCCTTGAAGACACCAAAGGAAGTATTTGATTCTTTGACGAGGATGTTCGAAGGAAAGAACATCAATCAGAAGATGGCATTGAAGAACTGGTTGAAGAATGTGAAGATACAGAACTCAAAGACTATACAGTCCTAGTTTACAAGGGTTGCTCAAATCAAGGAACTATTGAGCATGGTTTTCATTGATGAAAATCCATTAGTGACAAAGGAGTGATAAGGGTTGATCACATGGCAAGCATGACATGGTTGGTTTGGCATTGGAGACCACTCATAGTTGGTGTGTGCCTTGGAGCATGAGGTGGTCCAAGAGCCCTATTTTGTGGTCATTTGTGGCTTGATGGGGTCACAAATCCCACACACTTGGTTTCTTGTTGATCCTTTTCCCACAAGCTAAATGAAGTTACTTTGATGATGTTAATGTAGCTCATGCTCATGTGGATGGTTTGAGTAGCCCATCGACATGATTGAATAATTACATACACTTGAAGACTTTGATGCATTACATGATTAAACAACCCTTAAAATGATTGAAAAGGTCTTTGGTACCCATTGCTATCCTCCTATGTATTTTAGATGGTGGTAACTTAGTGGAAGAAGCCCACATGGGCATAAGATGTCCTTATGCCCTTGTTGTTGTTTTGAAGTTCGATGGTGAGCCCTTAGACATGATAATGCACTTGCATATGGTAACTTGGATCTTGAAAACTTGTTTCTTGGTGATGATTTTATCCTCTTGAAGAAGCCCTAAAGAGTGTGATATTGTTACCCTCAACCTTTGGGTCCTTGGTGTCATAAATGAAATCCCTTTCGAGGATGATGTTGATGATCATAACTAATGTGCATTTAGTTATTTGTTGAATGTGGCACATAGTTTGAATAAACATCTTGTAAATAAAACTTGTATGAACTCATTTAACAAGTCGGCTCAACTATAATAAAAATTATAATAATAAAATAAACTCACTTGTTGAAAGTCGGATTAACAAAATTAATGCATGGAAAACATGTATAAATAGGTGGCAAGCTAATTTTTAATGAGTAAGATTTAAAAAAATTATAATGAAAAGCGAAAAATTTGTGTTTTTTTCTTTATAATTGGAATCATGTGCAAGCTAATTTTCTTTCTCACGACAAGTTAAAATTTAAGGCGTTCTATTTATTGTTAAAAATAATTAGCACATTTTAGAATATAGCTTATTTAGTTGGTTTTATGAATATTATTTTATTTATGAAAATATTTTATAATTCAGAAAAATCATTTTTTTTAATATTGACATGTTACTTTTCCTTTAAAATATATTATATATGTTTTTTTAAGATGTAAGGTTAGTATCTAAAATTTCTCAAAATAAATTTGCACAATTCTGTTGGTCTTGTTAAGGTATGACCCTAACCCTATATTCAATGGAATATATTGTTACTTAAGGTATTAATGACCATATCTATTAAAAACGATCCTACTAGGTAGTAGTGAGTGAAACTAATAAATGTAAAGACATCATTAAAGGAGGCTCATGATTGTATAATCTTATATTTAGATCTCTATTTGAATAATGTTAGGGTCCTACCCTACCTTGTTTACTTTAGGAGTTAGTAGGTGTTTACTTTAGGAGTTAGTAGGTAATGTATTGAACATTTATTTTGAATAAGGCTAACTAATTATCAATGAATAATCAATATAAAAATGGCATTTCTATTACTAGGAAGTTAAGTTAGGGATTTGGGAACTTGGAAGCCTATTTAAATACTTAGAAGGCCATAGATTGTTTTGTAAAGAATTATTGCATCATAGCTCTTCCCAAGTAAAAGGTCACTTAAGCTTAAGAGGCATGTGAACATTGCTTCTAAATTTGATTATCATAATATAAGAGCCACTTTAGCTGCATAAATATTGTTTATTGTTTTTCTTAGTTATTCTTCCCTGTAGTATTATGTTTCTAGAAACTATTCATATATATTTATCTCCTTGTTTTTAGATATAACTTTCATTGTAAAGTACATTGCAAGTGGTATGAGAAAAATTTCTCAAGCTAGCATGCTTCCAAATTTTTCATATAATATTTTTATGATAGAGACATGGGTGTTCCCATGAATATGGGTTACACTTTTTGGCAAGAAGAGGGTATGAGTATGTTGAAAAATGATCTCGATCGAGCTATTCTTACTCCCTCGATCGATATTTTAAAAGTTCAACCAAGGGATTATTAAAGCACTCAATCGAGCTTATTTCAGAAGCTCGATTGAGGGTTAGAAAAACCATCGATCGAGCTAAGGAGATTAAACCAGGGTTTATCAAACACTCAATCAAGAGAATGTGAGGATGAAATTTCCAAACCGAAATTCCTCGTCTTGCCAAGCGCTGTGGAGTTTGGAAGTTTGATCGAGTTATGACGCTTCATTGAGATTTATAAATATCAGTTGAGATATTGACCTATAACATGTCTGAGAATGAAAAAACATCAAACCTTAGTTTATCTCAACGTGTGTGTTACATAGGAGCTCAAACAAGGAGTATAGAATGACCGTGCTGATTTGACTGGTGACTCTAACTTGCCACCATCCACCAATTCTTTCTACCATGGTCTCCACAGCTAGAGGTGAGCAACTCAAAACCCCCCAAAATTAGTTCTTCTATGAATTGATTGGAAGAGTTAATTTTTAAAGAATTTTGTGAAATTTGTTCAAAACCCTAAAAAAGTGAGTTTTTCTATGCATTAATTGAAAGTGTTGTTTTTTTAAGAATTTTGTGAAATTTGTTCAAACCCTCAAAAATTGAAGTTCTTCTATGCATTGATTGTAAATGTTGTTTTTCTTAGGAAATTTATGAAATTTCTTCAAAACCCCCCAAAATCAATTATATGTAATGATTAAAATTCTTTTATTTTTTAAGTAAATTTAACTAAAAGATTGTAATATTAGATAATTTTATTGTACACGTGTAATACAGAATTTAGTTGCAAATTAACTAGCATAGATCCATTTTAAACCCAGATCTATCAAGCACCAAGAGGAATCCAATTTCTTGAGGTGTATTTTTTTTTTAATATTTCTTAAACTCAAGGAATTTGATCCCTCTCATGCTTGATGTATTTGGGTTTAAGTTTTAATTTATTTATTTTTTAGGTAGACGCAAATGTTCTAAATTACTTTTCATAATGTTTTATTTTATGAGAGGGCAAGTACTTTTTTATTTTATTTTATGAGGCAACATGCATTTATTTTATTTTATTTTTTATAATGTAATGTTAAACATTACATCATGTTATCAAGAACATATATTGGTGGGGAAATCGATTTATAGGAAGGGTTTTTTTGGAGCTTTATTGTATTTAAAAGATTACATATATATGAGTGCAACAAGAGCAGTGAGGTTCTCTATAATCCAGTATTGGGGAGATGTTGTAATGTGTAACGTTGTGTAATATTATATAACATGCCATTCTCTTAAAAAATGAAAATACAAATAATGTCAGCGTAAACATACAAATTTAAATTTCTTTGATTTCATTTTAAAGCTATATCTATTAAGCACAGAGAAGATAAAATATATTAAGCTGTAAATATTTTCTTAATGTGTAAGAATTCAAGATAAAAAAATAAAAAATAAAAAATAAAAAAATTACACCTCAAGAAATGGGATCAAATATCTTAAGGTGTAATTTTTTTCTTAATGTGTAAAAATTTAAGATAAAAAAAATACTCCTCAAGAAATTGGATCCCTCTTAGTGCTTGATAGATTTGGGTTTAACATGGATCTATGCTTGTTTGTCTGCATTGTTTCATACAAATGGTTCTCTAGAGCAGAGTTCTTCCCTCCGCAAATCACATTCATCAAGATGATATAGTGTTGTGCCCACCCTCCATGTCGCAAGTGTAGTTGTATGTGAACTATTTACATATATAGTAAATTATTTTTATTGAATTACATAAAAAAGTGAGTTATTGCATACATATAACTCAATTATTAATTTTTGTTTGTCTATGCTTTAGTAGGCACCGTGCTAGCTAGGTTGTCCGATGATCGTGTATTCGAGAGCATCATGGCTAGTATATAGCATGATGGTCATGACACATTGACCTTCTTAGAGCATGTTGAGGAGGGTTTTCAACACATAGGTACATTAAATTCATATTTATATATTTTTCAACTATTTCTTTCGTGATTTTATATCGATATTTTGTCCTCTTAGTGATATATTTGATTAATTTGTTTAAGAGGTGCTCCTCCTGCTTCTCCACCTCCTTGGGAGGATGAGATCAAAAGGATTACGATCGAGAATATTACATCACAACGTAATTGGTTGTGCACTCAGTTAGGGGCCATGTGCATTGATTCACCATCGAGATAGTTGATCAACATGATGATTGGTGCAATCGATGGATTATTGGAGGTCCACTAGAAGGTGTGGCCCTCTTAGTGACATCTAGAAAAATTATTTCCAGAGGAGGGACCAGGTATTATTTTTGACAAATGAGAGGCTATGAAAGTCGAAACAAGAGGAATGAATGTCAAGGGAACTTTGTTTGACATCCCTCCTAGTTGTGCACATGGAAAACCACTTTGATTGCAAGAGCTTAGGCTTGAGGCCACTATGCCTCATGTTTATAATAGGTTTATTGGAGCACGGGGCATATTCCCATAGCATGACCAAGTCCCTTTGTACTTTCCCAAACATGTGTATGTAAATTTTTGCTACACATATGTCTTGATTACATGAGTATTCCATTGTATTTTTATGGTGTTGGATGGGCCCACAATTATGAGCATCATGGGGATCGCAGAGACCCTACCACTACACCACCACCTGCTTGACTAGTTCCCATTCCTAGTCAGAGTGTTATTCAGTCGGACGATGTTATTTATTCACCAGAAATCAGAGTTGAGACATGATATTTTATAGTAGGTGTCTGATGCATTGCATTGGTTAGTGCTACGATGGCCATGCATGAGGTAGGTCAAGACCATTCCCTAGACCTAGAAATCCTAAGTTACCATGGGTGGATGAGTCGATTATGTTGTTGTATTTGTAAATTTGAAAGACATTTCGATGTATATTATCATTGTATGTTGTTGTACCCCCATCGAAGATGTGTTTCCCTCCTTTCAGGATGTCATTATTATGTATGGTCCTTGAGGTAAAACCTCCATTGTAAGTCTGGGAAATAGTCCCCAGTATTATATAAGGGCGCTCGCAAGAACCTGCAACCTAAATATGATGCAACGGGAGCACATGAGTGGAACAAAACAAGAATGTGCACACACCCTTATATGCATGCATGCGCTCTTGCTTTAGCAGTGTAAAACCTCCACGTCGAATTGCAAGCACGGACAACAGGAGCACACTCATGCCCCTAATAACGCGCTCGCGCATGTGGATGCGCAAATGTGTTTTGTGCGATCACACATTGGGACATGTGCATTTCCCCGTGTTTAAAAAAAATAGTGAACAATTTGTTTTGTTCACAACCCACCTGCGAGCGTACAAGGAGGCGAAAACGACCCCCAAGGAGCCTAACGGAAGTTTCCGACTAAGCTACAATGACACCCACGACGTTGGAGTAAGGTAGATGGAGTAGGAATGTCATTTTTTTTGTTTATTTTAATGTTTTTTATTGTTTTTCAAATAAAATACAAAATAAAAAAAAATTGAAAATGAATTGAAATGGGAAAAATTTGATATTGCAGGTACAAATTACCTAAACATAATGACAAATACCAATGAAACATCCTAAGAAAGGAATGAAACAAACCAATCAGAGGACCCAAACCCCAAATTAAATGAAGAAAACCCCAAATTAAAAGAAAAAACCCCGAAGATGAATTACACGGGGATTTAAACCAATTAAGAATTTTGAGTGCTGAACTGAAGAACACCAGGGAAACCTCTTAGATTTCCCTCACCACATCACTACAAAAAATAATAGAGTCAATAAACATTTCCCACAATGAGATAACCAATTTGAGAGAATATAGGGCTCGAATGAGAGAACATTATGGCACTGGTATGTCCAAAGAGGATATAAGAAACTTGAATATCACAAAATCCCAACCGTGGAGAAAATTTACAGATCTGAGAACAGGACAGCCTCCAGATGTGAGGAAGAGGAAATTTTGCATGGACTCATGTAATTACCATCCATGGAGAGAAAACTGGAGGAAGAGATGGTTCACGGTTTTTGACAAGCCTCCATGCAACAATGTCGAGGTCCCAAAGTATCTTCTTAGGAAATCGTGGGATGATTTTATGTTAGGGTTCCATGTGAACTACTTTGACATCACCAAGTTCCAGGACATCGATTTTGTCTCATCCCAAGATCGACCTCATGCCCACCGGAACCCACTCAGAGGACCTCCTAGGCCTAGGCAAGAGACAAATCTACTTCCTCAACCCCCTAGGTTAGGTAGCATGCTAGATGAGATCCATGAGTCCGTTAGATGTGCCACATGACACCTTCTCAGGAATACCACATTTGTGGCTATGTCCTCGCAGAGCAAGTAGGACCACCCTGAGAGATACACTTCTGCACGGTCTACTAGTGGTGGGCGAGGGAGAAAAGCTACAGGTGGTAGCCAGGATGATCCATCTAGATCGATGGGAGAATTGCCACATCATTGTTCTCATTGTGGGAATCCATGCCAAGTTCCCATGCAGGAGCATGCCACAGACAGCTACCTACACCAGGTTAGTTATTGTTTTATTTAATGTTAAATTATTGATTATACGTTATGCAATCTCATAATTTCTAATAAATTTAACTTAGAATTATATGTTGATGACTTGATTTGTTTTAATGTACAACTTTTCAGTGCTGAGTCTCCAACAACCGGGTGGGAGGACGTTGGTTCCTTCAACCTAGATGGAGCCATGACAGTTGCAGAGGACATTGCGACACCATACACACAAGTATTTTTTTTTCAGTAATTAAATTTAATGTTAGTAGTTAATCTTGTCATCCAATGTAGTTAATATTTAGTAATTGAATCTAAATATTTTTGTGCAAATGAAGAGGTGTCCGTAGGAGTGAGTGACCAACCATCCCCGTCGGGGATCAAGAGATCCCCTCATGAGTAGGTTTCTTTTAATAAAGTATAAATTTAATTTCAGTTTTGATGGCTTATATTTGTATAGTTATATTTTTTATGTACTAATATACGAGGCCATGAATATGTATACAGGTCCAAGTACATAGGCATGTCGATGGCACTATCTATCCATTGATTGCCTTTTTCCCACCAGATATTCCAGGTCTAGCCCCTCGCATACATGTCCCTTTCCCTGCATACCTCCCCACCTAGTTCCATCTATCCCTTGCCTCTCATCCACCACCACACTTCCATTCAGCTCCCCCTTCTTTGTCAAAGCCTTATCTCACTCCTCCCCACCCCACCCATCCACCACCACACTTCCATCCAAATCCCCCTTCTTCGTCACAGCCTTCGCTCACTCCCCCTCGCCCCACCCATACACCCCCTCCCTTGCAATTTCCCATGTTTCCACCCTCTCCCCTCTGACCACGATACACCATCCATCCACATTCACCCATCCCTCCACCCCATCCTAGACCTCAGCCCCCTCCCCCATATTCCCCCACCACCCTCATTTCCTCTTCCAAGGTGGCCCGTTCCATTCTATAGCCAGTTTGGGTTTATCATCATACATCACCACTTCGCCCACTCCAGTCCATGCCCCCTCCCACTGTACCCCTAGTTTTGTAGCCAACACCGATGTGGATACATCCTCTACTATGACATCCACCCTAACATCAGAGCAGGTTTTCTAGCCCATTGCTCCACCTGCCACCCCTGAGGACTAGTCGATTGCTCCACCTGCCAGTCCCTAGGACCAGCCTATTGTGTTCAAGGTGATATTGATTAGTTTAAGAAAATCTCGTGCAATATTAACGAAAATTAATAGAGGAAGTAAATTGTATGAGTTATCTTACTGTTTAAATGTTACAGGGTGGCATTACAGAGAGACTTGGATCACGGAGGAGGTAGCCCGCTCACCACTTACGGTCTCGTCTGAGGTGAGCTATTTAATATTTGAAAACGTAATTTTGATTTTTAAATTGTGTTTTATACTTGTATAATTTCCTGTAGGATTTGACATTTGATTGTTGTCATTTCAGAGCCCAAGGGGAGGTGGTCAAAGTGGCCAAAAAAATCGAGCTTCCTCTAGCTCAAATAAGAGGAAGATCGATTTTAGAGGTGCACCTGGGAGCTATGAGGGTGAGCAGGAGGACTGAGAGACCCTCCTATGTACTCTAGCCATGATGCAACATTTTGGCATGGGTTTCCATATTTTGTATAGGGCACGAGTTTCCATATTTTGTATAGGGTATGAGTTGCCATATTTTGTATACACCATGGGTTTCCATTGTATAGAAATTGGGAACAATGTTTCATTTTTCACTAGTACTGTATATGATTGGAAATTGGTGTATATTAATATATGATTTGCACCTTTTTATATTACTTTTCCTTTTATTACAGATTTGCATACATTATGTCGAATGCAGTAGTAGTTTATAGTTGATGCACTTGCAATACTTATTGTTGACGAAGCCTAACTCATATTGAACCAACATACTAACACCTACAGTCTTATTCGTTGTCCAAATTGCAACAGAAAGCAATTGTTTGACTTTGGTATTTACATAGTAATTGTTGTCTCATTTTGCAAGCTAGAAATTGATATTGGAATGACCTTTTCTTACCATTTGATTGACTGGAAATTTCATATTATCGATGAGATGAGAATCATATTGAACATGATTGTTGTTGTCTTTCATTTGTTACATC
This sequence comes from Pseudotsuga menziesii, assembly GCA_001517045.1. Taxonomy (NCBI): domain Eukaryota; kingdom Viridiplantae; phylum Streptophyta; class Pinopsida; order Pinales; family Pinaceae; genus Pseudotsuga; species Pseudotsuga menziesii. The sequence continues at coordinate 150,009 of LPNX011019433.1, read as the reverse complement.
TACTTGAAAAAAATGGTTTTGATAAATTTGGCAATTCATATAATTTGAAGACGATGTTGACATTGCTTACTCTCATCGAATACATACATATTTGTTATGCTATTCTTGAGCACTTGCAATTTTAACGATCTATTATACCTTTTGCAATTTTAACAATTTAAGGGTTAGCATGCATAACCTAGGGTTTAGAATCAACGAGGAAACCCTAACCCTAACTGAAGTTTAAAGGTTACCATGCATAACCTAGGCCTTATAATCAATGAGGAAACCCTGACCCAAATGGTGTTTTGGGGTTAGCATACATAACCTAGGGTTTAGAATCAATGATGAAACCCTAAACCTAGGAGGTAAATTCTAACAACAACCCTACCTAACCATCTCTTGTGGCCTCTTATAAAGTACCTTTTTGTTTGTATATTAGTGTGCCTAGGATTGTAGTCATATGTCACATATTCTTTATAGACTAATCAAATGAAATACTTCAAAGCTTAAGCAAGGATTACTTCACATAAGCTAGGGTTAGATCTTCATGAGCACTCCTTTTATAAACCATAGTGAAATAAGTAAAACATAGCTCATCTTCCACAACTCATATATTAAAAAATTATGGGAGAAAGAGGCTCTATAATATCTCTAACTGTAATATCCATTTTGGACAGCCCTAGAACACCACTAACTCATCCTAAACTACCCTAACTTCTTGACTGTAATATCCTATTTAGGGAAGCCCTAATAGACTTCTTACCCACCTATCATAGCCTAAGGTCACTTCCTTGCCTTCCTATCTTACCCACTCACTAACGCCTCACCTCAAATTTGTCCATAACCCAATTTAAAGTGGCAAAAAGACACCTTAAAGGGATTGTATCTAAACAATCATTCTCAGCCATACTTAAACAGATTTGACAGTGGTATATAAACATCCATAACTTGGAAAAATACAAGAAAAGGCCTTGAATTGCTTGCAAGTCATTGTGTCATCAAAATCCAAGTGAATATACTTGTTATAATTCCTACTTGATTGGAAATTACATCTTGGATTGTCATAAGACATTTTACTTGAATGGAAATTTGATTTGGTTTAAGAGTACCATTAGCTTGGAAACTTGGCACTTATAAATTTTTTTATCACTGATGTTTACTTAAAATATTGTACCTTTGTCTTGACAAGCTAAAAAGTGAAATATAGGACTATTGTAATGCTAAATGCTTGGCTAGAAATACTTTTGTTTTGACAGTACCTTTCACTAATTCAAAGTGCCATTTCAACTCTTGTTTATCATTAGTACTTGGATATGGGATTGTACAATCATTTTGGCAAGATGGAAATTAGTGTTTTGGACTGTAATAATCATTTTGACTTGGCTGGAAATCATTCTTAGTTTGACAATCCTATCTTCATGAAAACTGGATTGATTGGGGTCTATGTCAATGTATGTCAGTTGCAAAAGAGGTTGAATTTGTACGATATGATGATAACATCCCATCAACACCACTAACATGCTTCAACCACATGCATAATTGAAAGGAAAATTACATCCAATGTAGTTCATGAAACCCTAGCTATGTCATAGTGCAGGTATATATCTTCTAGGTATATGGTTCTACTAGTTTCTACTTAACTGAGACTAACAAATCTAATGATATAAATCTAATGAGTTCATAAACCCTAGTTTGTAGTTCTATGTCTAAATATGTGAACCCTAGATTTTAAGTTTGTGGTTTCTAGTTCAAAAAACCATAGCTTTCTTGACATTTGTTCTTATAGATTAGGTATATGGTCTAGGTATTTGTAATCCTTATTTTTTAGGTTTGTGGTTTGTAGTTCATTAAAACCTAGTTTTTTTTTCTATTTATGCATGTAGCTTAGGTAGGTTTTTTAAGTATTTCTACATAAGTAAGACTAACATAGCACATTATCTCTATGTATGTGAATTTCTACTTTATAAAAACTTAGTTTTTTGTTATATGTGTAAATTTATAAACCCTAGTTTTTAGGTTTATGGTTTGTAATTTGTGAAACCCTAGTTTTTTTGCTATTTTATCTTGTAGCTTAGGTATATGGTCTAAGTGGTTCTACATAAGAGAAACTAAAATAACATAGAAGAAAAAGAACGTGTGAGGAGGTCCAAGACATAAAAATTGTTCTTCCTTGACAAACAAAAAATGAAACAAGTTCATGAATATGTGTCTTCTATGAAAGACACATCATCCCATGTGTTACTTGTACTATGCTGCAACTATAGGAATGGGATCGATCTATGCCAACCACATGCCAAAAATTCCTGACTGGCCTTGCTACCCGTATTGATGTATGTTGCACTTTAGTTCGGTCTGACATTGTTGCAGAGCACCATTGAACTATGGATTCTGCATCTTTGATATGAGGGTTTCTGGTAAACCTCATCTCCTCCCTTCGTAGTGCGGCCTTGATGCATGCATCATCCCTGTAATGATCACCTTTATCCTACCCGGTCTCAAAGTAGTTCCATATATGTGGTGCATTATAATTATTATGTAACATACTCATCCATTGGAAGACTTGGGCATTTTTGAATTGGCCCACACAACCATCTGACCATATCCAGTGCTGATCCATTTGTATATCTCCCTCCTTTAGTTGATCATAGAAAATTCAAAAACAATGTTGCACATAATGTAGATCATGGAAATTGTCATCACTTATGTAAAAGTTTGTCTCCTTCTCTATTATCATATTGTTAATGCTTCTCTCAGGGCCATTCCTATATGTAATATGTGCCATGATGCTCACTTGGTCAGATTGGTAGTATTGACTCTGAATTTCATTTTACAGCTGAAGGGTGTAGTTTTATGCAAAATCTACAATTGAAAATATGGTCCCAATGGGAAAGTTGTCCCTGTATTTTTTGTACTGATCATCCTACCATCGCGCTACATGTACATGTTTAACATACTGCTCATTTTTCTTGTAGAACTCCATAAAAAAATCACATACCCGTACTTGTTTCCATTAAAACAAGGGTCGTATTAGAATGTGACCTTTAAAGAATGTATATGTAGAAATTGAACATGTAAAAGGAAAAACATGCAATAATCATTTGCATCCGTGACTTCACCAATGCAATATTTTTACTTTCCTTTGCACTATCTGATTGATAGGTTACATACTTGAAGCTCTGCATCTCCACGCTCATATTTCCAAATTGATGCTCATAGCTTCCATGAATGCAACGGTTCAAAAGAGCAAACCCACTGCACTTGGAACAATTCCCATATAGACATTATTTTCGATAGTATTTTTGTCTTTCATGCCTTGGACACATGATGATGACGATAAAATTCTCTCGATGCATTCGATGGTATTACGGATTCATTACAGCCCTGCTCAAGGTTAGTATGCAAATCACAAAATATATGTTTATACGTGTCATAAAAATATTCATATTCTACATGGTATCTACAACATCATGTGTTTCGATCAATGCATATACAAACATACCATGGTTTACATTTCTCAAAGGACCTTTGGCCCAAGTTCAATTGTGTGTGCTCATTCCTGAATCTATCATAGAGTTTAGTCTATGTTGTGTCAAGGAAGTGTTTGACGTGGGGTTCACGTTCAGTAGAACCTTTTCTCAGCTTTAGTACATCTCTCTGGTTAGATAAAGCTCTGGTATGATCATGCCAAAAATTTTGTACTAAGTACTTAACAACATCAATTAGCTTCATATCTCGACTAGGCAACCTGTCGACAAAGGCCCAACAATCTTTTCCACCTGGAGTCTGAATATTTTCTCTTATAACAGAGTACTTCTTAACAATTTTTCTATTTAATTTAAGTATGTGAGAAGTGTGTGAAAGGAGGCGACGTTGTCATGTGGACTTGCTTTCAACTGATTCTGATAACACACGATGAGCCACACAAAGATATTTAGTATGAGACGTCTTCCCAATCGCATTAAAAGAAGATTGGAGATTTCTAACAATGTGATTGTTAGCCTCTGAACTTCTAACCATATTTATGCCCATAATTCTCCTAACAACAACTAAACAATTTAACTTTAACAAACATAGTAATAATTGACATTTACCTGCATCGCCTTTGGATTCAAAATATTCCTTCATTAATTTGCTACATTGCCAATCAATAGCGCGTTTGGGAAATTTACCTTCAAGGCCCAAAATACAAATTTCATCTACATGGATACGTCTAAGAGTCCTTTTTATTGCAGTAGAAAGTTGAGGTAGGGAAGGTGGACATGAGCTATGAATCCCAGGGCTTATTTGTTGTGGTTCTTCATTCACATGTCGGTCCATATTGGGAGTGTGCTCGACATGGTTGTGGTATTCTTGGAGATATTGCAAATTAATAATTGCTCGTAGGTCCAATGCTTGATACTCAGTGTCTCTCAATATACCTATGTCTTCAATAGCTTCAATATGGCTCGTTGATGGATTGCTGATTGGAGACTGTGTTGATATTGGAATTTGAGTTGGGTCCATTGGATGCAACCGCTTCACCTGTGGTTATGAAGTAGAGGTTGTTATGTCATCAAATCTGTTAGGATTGGTCATAGTATTAGTGGAAATGTCTGGACCATGTCTCACTCTCTAAATTGCCAACCTGGCCTTTTCTCTTACCTCATTTTCCG
>LPNX011019433.1:65160-145310 GCA_001517045.1 Pseudotsuga menziesii | reverse complement strand
TTTCAATGGGCATATTCCTTCTAGTTTTTCTTGCTCTGTTACATGAGTTTCCCATATCCAAGAGTTTCTTTATCAAAACTATGAGGTCTACCCTTGCATAATAAGCAAAAAATAAGGTATTAGTTCCATTATACAAGAAAAATGATGAGTTCCAACATAATTAACTAAATTACAGATATGTTAGTATGGTAATTATTGGCATTGATACATAAATGCTGATCAATATACCTATGTCTTCAATAGCTTCAATATGGCTCGTTGATGGATTGCTGATTGGAGACTGTGTTGATATTGGAATTTGAGTTGGGTCCATTGGATGCAACCGCTTCACCTGTGGTTATGAAGTAGAGGCTGTTATGTCATCAAATCTGTTAGGATTGGTCATAGTATTAGTGGAAATGTCTGGACCATGTCTCACTCTCTAAATTGCCAACCTAGCCTTTTCTCTTACCTCATTTTCCTTTTCAATGGGCATATTCCTTCTAGTTTTTCTTGCTCTGTTACATGAGTTTCCCATATCCAAGAGTTTCTTTATCAAAACTATGAGGTCTACCCTTGCATAATAAGCAAAAAATAAGGTATTAGTTCCATTATACAAGAAAAATGATGAGTTCCAACATAATTAACTAAATTACAGATATGTTAGTATGGTAGTTATTGGCATTGATACATAAATGCTGATCAAATGTTTCTATTTATGTCCGAACTAAAGTTTCATTTCTATACTCTATTTGAGTCAAGTAAAGTGAGTCAAGTTTGCAGGTATTATAGCTATAGGATTATGACTTCATTTGTGTTAAAAAAGTATTGGAAGTCAAAAGAAGATGAGTGAAATATTCTTCATTTCCAACACCTTCAGGGAGATGACATTACACGTGATATGCCACATTAGTTGTGAGGGAAGAAATAAGTTGGTGTTTGGATGTCTTGGGAATAAATTGAATAAATTACACTTATTAAGTTACAAGTTAACTATTAAGAGAACAAATTGACTAATTACACAATAAGGAGGTTTCAAATCCCCCCCAAAAAGGAGAAATCATTGAGGTAGAAGAATCCCTGTCGAGCTCAATGGCATGTTATGATAAATCTAGCACGAAGAGGAGAGCATGGAAAAGTTGTTGAACTATTCAATATGGACCCTCTCCCATGATTTATTCCAAGGTTTTTATACAAATTGAAGAGTCTCAATAGAGAACCTCATCTATGCCATCCTTGTGGGAAACCAAAATATATTCATGTGCAAATGATTATTGGTCTACATTGTATAGAGTCATCTTGTATAGAGAATATGGACAACTTGGTGAACTATTCAATATGGACCCTCTCACATGATTACTTCAAAGTTTTTTTTTTAATTGAAGAGTCTCAAGAGATAACTTCATCTATGCCATCATTGTGTGAAATCAAAATATATTCATGTGCAAATGTAAATTAGTTAACATTGCATACTTCATATTGTATGGAGAATATGAGACTTGTTTAGATGTGAAGCTGGGAATTATTCCTGTGAAACTAAATGTTGTCTATGAGAGAGATATTGTTGTAGGAATATGATAAAACATGAATTAATTAAACGATCTGAAAGCTTGTTGTTATAGCGGATTTCACCACACTAGGTGAATCACACATTGTATGGCCTTCCCTTGTCCCGCTGCAGACTCATTACCCCCTTTGGACCACTTTATATCTTTTGATGTTACCTTAATCATCCCCAAAAAACATTATAATATTGATATATGCGGCTTTTTCCCCGATAACCGCGTACATACGCGGATATTCCCTCGATAGTCGCGTACATCGGGATGTGTGCATAAATCCAAATCCTTTTGGACTGTTCCTTGACTTGGATCCGACTCATATGACTCCTGGCCTTCCATATGCCTTGAGATCGCACGGATTCGACCCTTCAATATCCCTTTGAAGAGCTATATAAGGAACCCCTTGGTACATTGAAAGCATAAGAGAAAGTTGAGAGCATCGAAACTATAGTCCATTGTTGCCAGAACTTTATGCTTGAGTCTGCATCCCTTTGTCCCTTGGAGCACTGTTGTGTTCTTCCCAAGCTTTCCCATTGTTAGTAAGATTGATATCGAAGTGATGGAGGATTGAGGTGGTGGAGGCCCAAGTGGGGGATTCAGTTTCTCCGGTTCGCAGACGTGCCGTCAGAGGTTGTCACTTGTAATCTCTGATTCTTATTAATAGAAATATCTTTTCCTGTCCAGTAATGTGTATTTGAATGAATATTGTTTCCATTGGAATATGTCAAATGCTTTTACATTATTGATTATATATGCTAGAATAGATCTAACGCCATGAAATATAGTATGCTTGTATTGTTTACTTGTTGTTGAGGACGTGCTATAACAATTCAAGCTAAAGATTGGAAAGCTCAACGGGGATCTACTTCAACCGTCCGGAATAAGGTACGAGGTTCGATCCTTTAGTGTTAGATTGTTTATTTCTATTGCATATTGGAGAAGATTGATTTCTGGAGTCTAGCTGTCTGTTGTGGTACCCCAAGCCATAGGAATTTCTCTCCGTAACACTTGTGAATGAAAACAATTATTTACAATTCACCATACCTATTCAAAATGATCTCTTCTTGCAATGAAAACTTGTAGCTTGAATGTATCCACTAAATTCCAAGACCACTGAATATCTTTCTTATATTCCAAGAGTGATCTTCTATCCAATAGATCAAAGAGTGCTGATTGAGTGTGAGCCAAATTGTAGAGTTCAGGAGCACAAAACGCATGAACAGTTGTAGAAAATCCGTGAAAATTGGTAGCAATCCCAGGAATCTAGATCTCTATTTTTTTAACTTGTAAGAGGTGCACACACACATATTTGAGCGCATGCACATGTGTATAAGAGCGTGCGCGTGCATTAACGCGTATGCACACCGAGACACGCACATGCTCCTACCTAACATTTACAACATTTACTCACTAACGTTTATCCCATTTAATAACTAACATTCTTCACCAGCGTCTTGGTATTCACACATGTATGAGTATTTTTACAATATAGTCTTCACCACTACTTTCTTCTTAGGCGCATGTGTGCCATTATGAGGTCTTAGGCTCCTTACCTATGGCTAGTGGAGGGTAAGGGAGGCATCCAACACTGACCATCATCACCATAATAATCATCATCATATTCATCATCCTCATAATCATCATCATAATAACCATCATCATAGTCATCCTCATCCTCATCATCATATTCATCATCCTCATCATCATCATTGTCATCATCGTCGAATCAAACTTGGAATGGTTGCTTATTATATATAAATAACAGGATAGATAAATATTTTTTAATAAGTCATCAATCGTGTACTGAGAAAAATGTTGAGAGTGCTTGTGCGAGATGAAACGTTAAAATCTTAAACGCGAGTTCCATGAGTAATTGAAATTGATAGCTACAATCAAGAAAGAAGAAAGCATTGGGCTCTGTGGAATCTTTAAATGTTGCGTTCGTCTTTCAAATTTTATAGATGTGATGTCAGAGGGGCTATGTTGTACAGAGTATCAAATGGCTTACTATAAATACTGATTACTAAATCTTGAAAAAGGATGAAATCTCATTACTAAATCTTGAAAACTGTCAAAATCTTTAATACACATATAAACACTCATTAAATTGATGGCCACACACTTGTTTGAAGATTTCTAGTTATAGATGATTTGTTCTATTCTATGGACTGTACATTTGCAGACATCGATGAACAACCATCACATGAAAAGCAACTCACGAGTCACAACCACTACAGTATTGCAATTTTAATCACCCCCATTACGTTGAAAACACCCTTTCGACATCATTTATATAATAAATTCACTATCTTCAAGAACAAAAGCTCAATTGATCAACATCTTACCCCGTAGGACATCATACAAGACTAAAGAGAGAACAAGATGAACTAAGATGACTTATCCCACGATGAAATCGAGTGATAACTAATTCAAGATGAAGTATATTTTCCATCATATCAGAAAAAGTGCCAAAATTGCATTCTAAAAGGAGGCTGAGCTACTACACTAAGCTCAGGATCAACTTTCTACACTAATCTCGAGCTCATATTTCATCATAATCATCGTCATCATAGTCATCCTCATCATCATCATAGTCATCATCCTCATCATCATCATTTCCATCATCCTCATCATCATCATCATCACCATCATTGTTCATCATCATCATCATAATCCTCCTCGTCCTCCTCCTCCTCATCATAGTCATCATCCTCCTCATATTCATCATCATCATCATCCTCATCGCCATCATCACCATCATAGTCATCATCCTCATCATCATCATTATCATCACCATCATAGTCATCATCATCCTCATCATCGCAATCATCATCATAGTCATACTTTTCATGATCATCATCATCATCATCATCGTCGTCATCATCATTTTCATCATCATCATAGTCATTATCATCGTCATCATCATTGTCATGGTCATCATCATTATCATCGTCATCAAAATCATCATCCCCCATCAACGTAATCATCGTCATCATAGTCATAGTCATCATGATAATTATGATTGTCATCATCACCATGATCATCATCATCATCACCACCATCATTTTTCATCATCATCGTCATCACCATCGTCATCATCATTGTCATCATCATCATCATCATCATCATCATCATAGTCATCATCCTCATCAAGATCATCGTCCTCCTCCTCCTCCTCCTCCTCCTCATCATCATTCCATTGCAAATGCTTGAAAATAAAATAAAATCAAAGTTTCAACTAAACCTATCATCATCATCATCATCATTATTGTTCCTCATCATCGTTGTCATCATCCTCATCCTCATCCTCCTCCTCTTCCTCATCATCACCACCATCATTGTTCATCATCATTGTCGTCGTCGTCGTCATCATCATCGTCATCCTCATCCTCATAATCATAAGCATCATCCTCATCATCATCATTGTCACCATCCTTATCATCATCATCACCATCACCATCATCATCATCATCATCATCATCATCATCACCATCACCATCATCATCATCATCATTGTTCCTCATCATCGTCATTGTCATCATCATCACCATCATTGTTCATCATCATAGTCATCATCATCCTCATCACCATCATCATCGTCGTCATCATCATCATCATACTCATCATTGTAATCATCATTGTAATAGTCATAATCATCGTCATCATAGTCATAGTCATCGTGATCATCATCATCACCATAATTGTCATAGTCATCATCCTCATCATCCTCATTGTCATCATCTTTATCATCATCATCACTGTCATCATCATCATCATCATCATCATTGATCCTCATGATCGTCGTCATCATCATCATCCTCATCATCATCATTATCATCATCACCATCATTTTTCATCATCATAGTCATCATCATCTTCATCATCATCGTCATCGTCATCAACATCATCATCCTCATCATTGTAATCATCATAATCATCGTCATCATAGTCATATTCATCGTGATCATCATCATCATCATCATCCTCATCCTCATCATCATCATCACCATCATTGTTCATCATCATCGTCATTGCCATCATCATCATCATCATCATAATCCTCATCATCGTCATCATAGTCATCATCCTCATCATCATCATTGTCATCATCCTCCTCCTCATCCTCCTCATTGTTCATAATCATCATTCCATTGCAAATGCTTGAAAATAAATTCAAAGAAAAGTTTGAACTAAACCTATCATCATCATCGTCATCATCATCATTGGTCCTCATCATCGTCGTCATCGTCATCGTCATCATCATCACCATCATTGTTCATCATCATTGTCATCGTCATCGTCGTCATCATCATCATCATCATCATCCTCATCCTCATCATCATCATCATAGTCATCATCCTCATCATTATCATTGTCATCATCCTTATCAACATCATCACCATCATTGTTCATCATCACCGTCATCGTCATCATCATCATCATCTTCATCATCATCATCCTCATCCTCATCATCATCATGATAGGCATCATCCTCATCATCATCACTGTCATCCTCCTCCTCCTCCTCCTCATCATTGTTCATCATAATCATCATGGTCATCATCTTCATTCCATTGAAAATGCTTGAAAATAAAATCAAAACAAAGTTTCAACTAAACCTATCATCATCATCATCATTGTTACTCATCATCTTCGTCATCATAATCATCATCCTCATCATCCTCATCCTCATCATCACCATCATCGTCATCATCGTCAAAATCATCATCGTCATCGTCATCCTCATCCTCATCATCATAGTCATCATCCTCATCCTCATCCTCATCATTGTCATCATCCTCATGATCATCATCACCATCATTTTTCATCATCATCATCATCGTCATTGTCATCATCATCATCATCATCATCATCATCATCATCCTCATCATCATCATAGTCATCATCCTCATCATCATCATTGTCATCATCCTCCTCATCATCTTCATCATTGTTCATCATCATCATCATGGTCATCATCATCATTCCATTGAAAATGCTTGAAAATAAAATCAAAGAAAATTTTCAACTAAACCTATTATCATCATCATCATTGTTCCTCATCATCGTCGTCATCATCATCATCCTCATCATCATCACACTCATCATCATCACCACCATCGTCTTCATCATCATCATCATCATGGTCATCCTCATCCTCATCATCATTGTCATCATCCTCCTCATCATCATTGTCATCATCCTCATCATCATCATCACCATCATTGTTGATGGTCATGGTCATGGTCATCATCATCATCATCATCATCATCATCATCCTCATCATCCTCCTTCTCCTCATCATCCTCATCCTCATCATCATAGTCATCCTCCTCCTCCTCCTCATCCTCCTCATCATCATCCTCATCCTCATCATCATCATCATAGTCGTCATCCTCCTCATCATCATTGTCATCATCATCATCATCCTCATCATCGTAATCATCGTCATCATAGTCATTCGTCATCATCATCATCATCATTGTCATCATCGTCATTGTCATCGTCATCATCATTTTTCATCATCATCGTCACGGCCATCATCACCATGGTCATCATCATCATCATCATCATCATCATCCTCATCATCGTAATCATCATCATCATCATCATAATCATCGTCATCATAGTCATAGTCATCATGATCATGATCATCATCCTCCTCCTCCTCCTCCTCCTCATCCTCATCATCATCATCCTCATCATCATAATCATCATCATCATAGTCATAGTCATCATGATCATGATCATGATCATCATCCTCCTCCTCCTCCTCCTCCTCCTCCTCATCATCACCATCATTGTTCATCATCATCGTCATCGTCATCATCATCATCATCATCATCATCATCAAAGTCATCACCATCGTCATCATCCTCCTCCTCCTCATCATCATTCCATTGCAAATGCTTGAAAATAAAATCAAAACAAAGTTTTAACTTAACAGATGCGTGCACACGTCTTTAATGCATACACACTGAGAAGCGCAAGCACACTTCTAGTGCATGCGCGTTACATTTTAAACTACGTGCATGTGTGATTTAAATTTAGAATTTTGGCCGGCACTTTTTTCCAACCTACGTGGTGGATGACTTGGTTTCTTTGGTTTTAGGTTCAGGTTGCCAAACCAAGATATTTGGACTGTCTTATGACATAAAACATGCTTTTTACCACTTATCCTATCTCATGCATGATTTTGCATATGCCACGCTTGTCCACTGCTAATGAAAATTCACACACTTGTGTAACTCTGTCTGTAGATTCTGAATATGTAATTTTTATTTAAATCTATTTTTTATTTAATTTTAAATGGACTAACGTCAATCTAACACAAAAGGTATGCTATTTGCTTCGGCTATAACTTTTGATTGGCTCGCCTATTTAGAAAATGGAAAAGAACCCACACAAGAAGACACAAAGACCTACATCCTAAAAAAAATATCGTTCATTGACTATGTTAAGATCAAGATGTCGTGGACCAACACTCAACCTTGTCATTTTAGGGCGTCACTGACTTCCTTAATTTAATATATATATATATATATGGAAGTATAACGCTGCACTAGACACACCTGTTATCTACAACTCTATATAATATTTTTCACAAAATTCCACTATTTGCATACCAAATGAGTGGACCAATGCAAACATATTCATTATTTTTTGAGAAATAAATAACATACCAACCTTAGTAGAACCTAATTTTTTTGGATTTATACTTAGTTTTCATAAATAAAAGTTATATATTTTGGAAGGTAATCCGATTCTCCACGTTTCATATTCTTATGCCATATTCCAAAAAGTTGTGTAGGTACCTCTAATATTGAATTTTGACGTTCATATTTCTATTTTTCTAGAACTCCATTGCAACGAACGCGTCATAAGTGACCAGCATTGGCTTGCACCAACCCATAATGTAATGTGCTTTTAGAGTCTCTCTAGGAGAAGTCAACCCTATTAGGGTTATAATTCAGCCCAGTTAAGTTGGGATTTTAGTCACTTGAAGGGTATAAATAGGGAGGAATCCTCCCTCATTTATACACACTCACACTCACTCAAGTTTGCATGAGGAGAGAGAGAAGGATAAGGAGGAGAGAGATAGCTGTAGAAGACTTCTTCTTATTGGTTTTTTCCATCTTGTGATATTCTCTTAGTGACAGAACTATTTTGAGGAAGTTTGTAGGGTTTTCTCTTTTATGGTTTCCTTGATGAAAATATTTGTGTCTTGTGTATCTTCTCTATCTTGTGTATCTTTCTTTGCTTGTTATTTTTTCAAATAAAGATCATAATCAAGTTAATTAGATTAGAAAAACTAACATGGTATCAGAGCATATCTGAAAGAAGGCACTGTGCAACAAAGAAAACTAGGGCTTCCTAGTTCAAGGTATTCTCTCCAAAGATCATCAAGAAAAGAAAGATATGATAACATGTCTTAGAAGGGCACATATTTTAGTGGAAGCGGATCCAAATTTGGAGAAGTTTCAATTTTTTACTGTAGGACATTGCATGAAGAAAATAGGGAATCAAGTTTCGAAGGATTCCCACCTTAGTCTTCAGAAAAGGACCTTGCTAAGCAACTTTCCTAAAGGAAGTGCATATTTCTATCTAGATAGAATTCCCAAACTCCAAGTATAGAAAATTAGGGTTTCTATGACAAACCCTAGGTTAGCAAACTCTGGAACCAAGTTGGACACCTAAAATCGGCAAGATCTAAATATTTGTTATTTCCATTTGAGGTTCTCATTTGAAAATGACTCATCATACTTAGCTTGAGGAAAAGATTGGAGGAGCTGATAACTTTCGAGTATGGAAGTACAAAATCTCCCTGATCCTTGAAGAAAATGATTTGGATCAAAACATCATTGAGGAAGTTACAGATCTAGAGGGAGATGAGGCTAAGGATACTCATAAGAAGAATTTGATTAAAAGAAATAAAATCATTGGAGATTCTATTAAGGATCATCTGATCCCCCATGTGTCATCCTTGAAGACACCCAAGGAAGTATTTGATGATTTGGTGAAGATGTTCAAAGGAAATAACATCAATCAGAAGATGGCATTGAGGAACCAGTTGAAGAATGTGAAGATACAAAACTCAGAGACTATAGAGTCCTACTTCACAAGGGTTGCTCAAATCAAGTAACTGTTGAGCATGGTTGTCATTGATGACAAGCCATTAATGACAAAGGAGTGATAAGGGTTGATGACATGGCAAGCATGACATGGTTGGTTGGGCATTGGAGACCATCGATAGTTGGTGTGTTCCTTGGAGCACTAGGTGGTCCAAGTGACCTATTCTGTGGTCATTTGTGCATTGATGGGGTTATGAACCCCACACACTTGGTTGCTTGTTGATCCTTTTCCCACAAGATAAATGAAGGTACTTTGATGATGTTAATGTAGCTCATGCTCATGTGCATGGTTTTAGTAGCCCATGCACACGATTGAAGAATCCCATATGCTTGAAGACCTTGATGCACTACATGAAAGAGCCTTATTGAAGAGGTATTTGGTACCCATGGTTATCCTCTTGTGAATTTTAGATGGTGGTAACTTGGTTGAAGAAAGCCACCTGCACATAAGATGTCCTTATGCCCTTGTTGTTGTATTGAAGTTCGATGGCAAGCCCTTAGACATGATAATGCACTTGCATGTGGTAACTTGGAGATTGAAGTCTTGATATGGCACACTTGACGCTTGGTGATGGTTTTATTTTGTTGAAGAATCCCTAAAGTGTGATATTATCACCCTAATCATTTGGGTCCTTGGTGCCATTAATGAAAGACCTTTCCATGATGATGTTGATGATCATAAATAATGTGCACTTAGTTATTTTTTGAATGCACGTTGAATGTGGCACATAGTTTGAATAAACATCTTGTAAACAAAACTTGTATGAAATCATTTAACAAGTCAAACCAACTATAATAAAAATGCTAATAAAAAAAAAACTCACTTGTTGGAAGTCGACTCAATAAAATTGATTTATGGAAAACTTGTATAAATAGGTGGATAACATCCCGTTTTATGTAGAAAAGTTTTGAATCAATAATTCTCTCTGAAATTGAAGAATATATAAGACTAAGGAAGATGCATATGTCCGTGAAAAAAGAATTGAGCAGCAGTCCAAAGTTAGGTCTGGTGTGTGGTCATGGTATAGATATGATATGAGGTAAAAGGAAAATTGAGGCAATGAAATGGCAGTCCCATGGAGCAGACCGAAGTGTGATGAAAGGTTCTAATTTAGGTTTATCAATGTTTATCTTTTATTTGGTTTCAAGGATTGTTTTAAAGGGAAGATTTGAAATGTTAATTCAGTAATTGAGTACTCTAGGGATGATTGTGGATTGATACAAAACTCCTTCAAGGTTGTGGACTATCATTCACATATTTATGCAATCATGTTAAGGGATTGTAACACCCCGGTTTTGACCCCGTTACATTAGATGTATATGATGTATAAATTGTAAATGATCAGGGTGTGGAGCTAAAGGCCAAGGCCCCACCATTGATCGGTTATGTTATGTTTTGGATTTTAATTGTCACCGATGGTATATCGGGGCATGTGGCATATATTATGACGGTCATCATGTAAATATGCATCTATAATTAAAAATGAACCTGACCAGCTATGATCGCGGCAACTAAAATGAGAAAGGGGCATGATTTTCACAAGGATAGGGGTGGGGAAAATTGTCAACCTTGGCCAATGAGAGAAAAACCCATATGTCTTCTTCCTTTGTTTTATTCCAACCACTTTCATTAAGAAAGGATGCTGGTGGTTGAGGCAGTTATGGTCTTGGAAGTGGGGTGGCAGGACTGTTAGTCCTCACCCACACGCACACTCTACCCATGATTTTGTTGTTCATCCTCTCATGTAGATCTTTTTCTCTCCACAACTGTGCTGAAGGCTCACACACTTCCAATTTTTGCGTCCTTCCTATTGTTTGTTCATCCACGGACAAAAACGGAGCTGTTTTTCCTCACGCAGGACCTCCATTGTCTGTTCATTCCTCATAGGGTCGGATTGTTTTCCGCGCACAGGATTTTCCTGGTTTTTATCCACGTATTTTTCCTCTGCGGATCTATGGATGGTTTGGCTGTATTCTTCCCTCACGGACTGATTTGTGGGTCCTGCGTTGTCGTTTTCATTCACGTCCAGGCTGGGGAACTATAATCTCTTTCCCAGCATGGTCTATGTATGTTTTCTTGGCAACTTCATTGCCCAAGGACGGGTTGAGTTTTCCCCATGTTGTGAGCCGCGTCCATTGATGCATTTCGGGGGCTGTTAATTTCGCCAGGACATGAGCTGTGTTTGTTGTTACGTTTGGGGATTGTTGTAGATGGTTTGAAGTCGTTTTCCCTGGTTTAAGCTGTGATAGCTAAATTGATTGCCTGAGTGCAATGGTTGGTCTTCAGACTGTATTGGGAGTAGGGATGGGGGCTTAGTTTTGCTTGATAAACCTGGTGGCTAGAAACCACACAGACAGAGCTAGAGGGCTGGCCTTCTTCTCCATCACCCCTGAATAGCACTGGAAGGGAATGCAGGGCCTGAGGGACTGTGTAGCAGAGAAGGGACTGATTCCTTGTGTTGGGTGTGTTTGGGTGTCTTAGAGGTCAGGATAGTTCTAATGTAGGTGTTCTTGGCTCTGTAATGAGCTCACCAACTTAGCATTGAGCCTTTCCCAAATACTTGATGGCCTGATAAACCCAACTTTGTTGGCTTGGCTGTGTGTTTTTGTGTATCCTTTGGATACGTGTAAGCCTGCTAGTTCCCTTATTCCTTGGAGAATCATGCCCAGCTCGGGGGTGGTAGCGCTGCAGAGAGATTAAGGAGCACGCTGGCCTATGGTTGGGTGGAATGTTGCAGCGACGTAGCTGGTTGCGGATCGAGTTCTTCATAAGATAAGTGATCTTGTTCATTTTACTTCTGCAACCTTATTTTCTGTTAATAAAAATGATGAACATGTTAAATGAATGCATGCATGTATGAATGCTGTTGGTTTCCGCTGTGTATGATGATTAATTGCATGTTTTACTTCAATGCATTTCCTCTCAGCATTCTGTTTTTCGTAATTTAGTGCATACATATGTTCATGGGGCACTTAGCCCAGGTGGTTTAAGCCATGGTGTTCGCGTCCTCTTCGCCGGTCGGAGGCATGGGGACGTGACAGTATGGTATCATAGCTCATGTTGCAACATGGGCCTGCATGAGCCTTGAAGGTTGCAGTGACAGAGGCAGCGTTTCTTCTACCCAGCAGAAAGCAGTGGAAGACTGTAAAAATTCAAAATTTTTGTTGAAGTGTTGAACAGTCGGGCCATTAGCAGAATTGACTTCCACCGTTACGGAAGGGTTAGCGGTTTCCCGTCTGCCGTTGCGGAAGTCCAAACTGTTAAGTCTTCCGACGGGGAAGAATTTAGAAAATGGTCCAAGTGTTGGAACAGTCGGAAGAGCCAGCAGAAAAAACTTCTCCCATTGTGGAAGAGTTTGCGAAGTGAACTTCTGCCAATCGAAAGAGAAAGCGGTTTCTCGTCCGCCGTTGCGGAAGTCCAAACCGTTAAGTCTTCCGACGGGGAAGAAAATCGCGGGAGATTCCCATGTGATTTGACGTCGATCAGAAGAGAAAAGTGATTGAGCATCCGCCATTGTGGAAGCCAAAGTCATTTGGCTTCCGATGATAAAGACCTCCGACGCCGGAACAGTTTGGAGAAATCCGCGAAAAGTTCGTCTAAGTGTTCTGTATCGGAACAATTAGCGGAAGGGACTTCCGCCGTTGCGGAAGCCAAAAGCTCTAAGGCTGCCGACGCCGATCAAGATAAGTTAAGGTTTGGAGAGCCGCCGTTGCGGAAGCCAAATTCATTTGGCTTCCGATGTTAGAAGTTCGTCGGCGCCAAAAAGTTAAAAATTTCTCCAAGTAAAGAGCGGTCGTCGGAAGGAGTTGGCCTTTGGTGTGCCGCCATTGCGGAAACCAAAGTCATTTGGCTTCCGATGTGCAAAGACCGCCGACGCCCATAGTGGAAATTTTCTAAGTAAACAGCCGCCAGTCGGAAGAGAAAGCATCTCGTGAGCCGCCGTTGCGGAAGCAAAAGTGCTAAGACTTCCGATGTGCAAAGACTGCCGATGCCGATGCCAGTCAAAAAGTTAGTTCACCAATCGGAAGTGAAAGTGGTTTGTGTACCGCCATTACGGAAGAGAAAGCACTAAGACTTCCAATGTGGAAAGACAGCTGGGAGCCAATTTTGTGCAAGGAAATTTTGAATTTCCCATGGAATTTCTCAGCAGATTTCGACTGTTTTCAGTGGGATTTTCAGGCAGTTTTCCAGTGGATTCTTATGGGCTGAGAAGGAGAGAAGTGGCAGCGATCTTATGCACCAGATTGCGTGAAAATCAATAATTTACAAAAAAAAAATGAGGGTGCTGCCCTCGACCTCCTTGACCCCCGTCGTCCCCCTCAGATAGACACTCTTTAATGGAGAAAATTCTATGTTTTGGGAAACTCGTAATTTATAATTTTCCAAGAGAAGGTAAGTAATGTTGGTTTATATCAATATTATGCATCTAACAATTGTGTTACTAACACATTGCAGAGTCATAGTCACCTTCAAGGGAAGTATTCCAGATAGTGCATTTGATAAGCAAGTGGTGGTTCAGTATGAGAACTCACTGATGGGTATGATGCTCGAGATTCTTACGAGCGAGCAGAAGATGCCATGGGAGAAAATGTACGTAATAGAAATGACGACATAGAGTATAATGGAAGGAGATTCCGAGAGACACCGTCAGATGTTGCAGCCACTATGAGAAGCTTAATTAAATCCCAGAAGGAGCAGCATCAGTTGAATGCTGCTATGCTGCAGAGTTTGACAGAATTGCAAAGGAAGATAGACTCTGGATGAGGTACAGCAAGACCAGAAGGCAGTAAGAGCAGTACTAGGAGAAGGAGAAGAAATTCTAGTGGAACATCTAATTCTGAAGAATCCAACGGGGATTCCTGTTCTTCTTCTCATAAAAGAAAAAGAAAGAGACACCATAGGGATCGCACTCGAGATGAATTCAAGAAAGCTAAACCTCCTACGTTTGATGGTGAGGTAAAGACTGGACAAGAGGCTGAAGCTTGGATTCTTGGTATTAAGAAGTACTTTTGAGTGCATGATTATTCAGGAAACATGAAGGCAAGAGTTTCCATATTCAATCTAAATGGAAGAGCATCCATTTGTTGGGAACACTTCAAGCAAGTGAAGAGGATCAGTGAAAGGAGGCTTAAGTGGAAACAGTTCAAGAAGTATTTCAAGCAGAAATACCTCTCTGACAGGTATTATGATGACAAGATTAAGGAGTTCCATGAGTTGAGATTGGGACAGCAGACCATGGAAGAGTATGCTAATAATTTTTTGGAGCTATTGAGGTATGTCCGCCACATCAGAGATGAAAAAGTAAAGGTCCAGTGTTTTCTGAGTGGATTACCTCAGTCTTACAAAGATAGAATTGAGTTCTATGAACCTATAACTCTTGAAGAAGCGATAAGAAAGGATAAGTATTGCTATGAGCAAAGCAAAGGTAAGCCAGATTTCCATAAGGCATGGAAGGACAAGAAGAACGAGAAGTTTGACCAAAGAAAGAAAGGTTTCAAACCTTCTAGCTTCAAGAATCAGCAGAAGCAGCCCTCCCAAGCTGCGAGTAAACCAGTCGGAGTGACCGGAGAAAAGCCTAAAGATCCACAACATAATAGAGGGCCACTTTAGTGTTGGAAATGTGGAGGACCCCAAATGCGCAGAAATTGTCCACTCGAGAACGAGGGTGCAAGGCCATCTTATAATGTTCAAGAAGCAGAAACAGTGGGTCAAGTAGCAAGGGCAGTTCCTAGGATTTATGCAGCATTGGAGGACTGTCAAGCGGATCACCATTCAACTGTGGTTGAAGTAGCAGGTAAGATTGTTGAGCAATCTGTTTCTATTTTGATTGACCCTGGTTCTACGCATAGTTACATTACTCCTAGAGTAGTGGAGATTTGTGCTTTTAAGAAAGTAAAGCATAGGAAGTCTTGGTTAGCTCAGCTAGCCACTGGAACTAAGAGAAAGGTCAGTGAAATGATAGATAAATGTCCATTGGTCATGAATGGGTTGGTCACTTGTATAGACTTGAATGTGCTACCGCTTGGTTCCTATGATGTTCTCATTGGAATGGATTGGTTAGAAGCTCACAGGGTGAAGCTTGACTGTTACAATAAGACTTTCGAATGCATGGATGAGGAAGGGAAACTAGTAGTTGTGAAAGGCATTCCAAAGGTGATTTCAGTAAGGCAAGTTTTAGCAATGCAGTTAAAGAAGTTCTGTAGGAAGGGTTGCCAGTTGTATGCAGCTCATATTTTGGAAACATCAGGAGATGAAACTCCAAGGTTGGAGGACTGTCAGGTGTTACAGGAATTCAGGGATGTGTTTCCTGATGAGATTCCAGGGCTTCCTCCAAAGAGGGACATTGACTTCACAATTGAACTTGTGCCAGGAGCAGCACCAGTGTCCAAGGCACCCTACAGAATGAGTACACCGAAGATGCTAGAATTGAAGATGCACCTGCAAGAGTTGTTGGAAAAGAAGTATATCCAACCGAGTGTGTCTCCTTGGGGAGAACCAGTTCTGTTTGTCAAGAAGAAAGATGGTACACTCAGGTTATGCATTGATTACAGACAATTGAACAAGGTTACTGTGAATAATAAATATCCTTTGCCTAGGATTGATGACCTCTTTGATCAAATGAGAGGAGCAAGGGTATTTTCCAAGATTGACTTAAGGTCTGGTTACCATCAGGTGAGAATCAAGGATGAAGACATTCATAAGACAGCCTTCAGGACAAGGTATGGGCATTATGAGTTTGTAGTGGTACCATTTGGTCTCACAAATGCACTAGCTACATTTATGTGCCTTATGAATAGTGTCTTCAGTAGGTATTTGGACAAGTTTTTTCTTGTTTTCCTTGATGACATTCTTGTTTATTCTAAGAATGAGGAAGAGCATGAAGAGCATTTGAGACTGACATTGAGTTTGCTCAGGGAGCATTAGTTGTATGCAAAACTGAGCAAGTGTGACTTCTATAGAGATAGAATTCAATATTTGGGACACATTATCTCAGAGGAGGGTATATATGTGGACCCCGAAAAGATAGAAGCCATTACGAATTGGCCTACTCCAAGAAATGTGACAGATGTAAGATCTTTTATGGGACTTGTAGGATACTACAGGAGATTCATTGAGGGATTTTCCAAAGCTGCACATGCTATCACTTCTTTGCAAAAGAAGGGAATGAAGTTCGAATGGACATTGAGATGTGAAGAAAGTTTCCAGCGGTTGAAGAATCTTCTCACCAGTGCACCAGTGTTGAAGATTGCAGATCCAGAGAAAGATTTTGTGGTGTGTACCAATGCATGCGGACAAGGGCTTGGAGGATTCCTTATGCAAAACAACCACGTGATATGTTATGAGTCAAGAAATTTGAAGGAGCATGAGAAGAACTACGCCACTCATGATCTAGAGTTTGCAGCCATAGTACATGCTCTCAAGATGTGGGGACATTACTTGATGGGCAGGAGATTTGAGCTCAGAACAGATCACTATGGACTGAAGTTTTTTGTTTGATCAACCTACTCTAAATGCTAGGCAAGCAAGATGGCTGGAATTTTTATGTGAGATTGATTTTGAAATCAAGCACATAAAAGGAAAGGAGAATAAGGTAGCTGATGCACTCAGTAGGAAAGTGCAAGAAATGCATGTGGCATCTCTTAGTATTTTCCAATCAGATTTGAGGCAGCAGATTGCCAATCATGTTGCCGGGGATGAATTGTACGAGCAAGTAAAAGACAAATTGCAGCAGCAAAGTCTTTAGGAAAAGTATGAGGGATATAAATTGGAAGAAGATGGACTTCTCACTTATAAAGGCAGAATTTATATTCTGAATGTAGCAGATTTGAGGAGAATTGTCATGGATGAAATCCATCAAGCTCCATACTCTGGTCACCCAGGATATCAGAAGACAATTGCTACATCTAGAAAGCAGTACTTTTGGCCAGGTATGAAAAAGGATATGGCTGAGTACATTTCAAGGTGCATGAAATGTCAATAGGTAAAGGTTGAGCATCAACACCTAGCAGGTTTGTTGCAGCCTTTGCCAGTTCCGGAATGGAAATGGGAAGTTATTTCCATGGATTTTATTACAGGATTGTCGACGACTTGGAGACAACATGATTCCATCATGGTTGTGGTAGACAAGTTGACAAAGGCAACACATTTTATACCGGTTAAGTCTACATATGAGACTGGTGACATTGAAAAGATCTTCATGAAGGAGATATTCCATTAGAGGAAATTTGGGGTCTAAAATGGGCCTTATAAGAAAACATGCCAACAACAAATTTTGCGAGTTGGAATTCAAGAACCAATAGAATTTCAATAAAATGAGTCAACCATAATGGTTGAATTGACATATTTGTCATAAAAGAAAACTACTTTTTTTGTTCATATTTTCGACATATCTCCATGTCTTTTTACTCAAATTTCAAGCAGGAGTGCTCGTTGGATGCGGAATTTAATTCCACATCCAACGAGTACCCACACTGCATACTTTTGACGGACCCCGCTACCCCAAAAACAAGAAATACCTGAAAAAATGTGATGATGACATCATCATCACATTTTTTCAGGTATTTCTTGTTTTTGGGGTAGCGGGGTCCATCAAAAGTATGCAGTGTCGGTACTCGTTGGATGCGGAATTAAATTCCGCATCCAACGAGCTCTCCCGCTCAGAATTTGAGTAAATACATAGGGAGATATGTCAAAAATACGAACACAAAAAGTAGTTTTTTTCATTCTTCCTCCAAAATTAATAAGTATTATTTTATTATTTTAACTATTATTTTATTATTTTGCTTAGGAGGCCCATTTTAGACCCCAAATTTCCTCTAATGCAAATTGCATGGATTGCCAAAGGCAATAGTTTTTGACAGAGATGTCAAGTTCACTTCCAACTTTTGGAAGGGGTTGTTTGAAGATTTGGGTACAAAGCTAAACTTCAGCACTGCATACCATCCTCAGACAGATGGCCAGACAGAAAGAGTTAATCAGGTACTTGAAGACATGCTTCGCATGTACGCAATGGACAAACCAACCAAGTGGGAAGATTACTTGCACTTGGTAGAGTTTGCTTATAACAATGGACATCAAGCATCCTTGGGGATGAGTCCGTATGAAGCTTTGTATGGAAGAAGGTGTAGGACACCAGTGACTTGGGATAATCCAGTGAACAGGATTGTGCTTCGACCATAATTGCTCAAGGAGATGGAGCAAGAGGTTGTAAATATTAGGTAGAAGCTGAAAGCAGCACAGGACAGACAGAAAAGCTATGCAGATAAGCATAGGGTGAATAGGGAGTTCAGTGTTGGGGACCATGTTTACCTCAGAGTGAGGGCAAGGAAGAGTTCCTTGAAGCTTGGGAGTTGTGCCAAGTTGTCACCAAGATATTGTGGGCCATTTGAAGTGCTTGAAAGAATAGGGCCAGTTGCATATAGACTTGCATTGCCTGCTAGCACTAGGGCTCATAATGTTTTTCATGTTTCTTTGCTTAAGAGATATGTACATGATCCTAACCATGTGATAAATTGGGATGTGATTCAGGTGGAACCCGAGGGAGAGTTCTGAATTGAGTCAATGCGCATCCTCGACAGGAAGGTCACAATGCTCTGAAACCGAGACATAGGTCAGGTAAAGGTGCGATGGGAGCACTACGGACCTGAAGAGGCTACATGGGAGCTGGAGGATGCCATGCGATTGGCACATCCATTTTTGTTCAATTTTGTGGAACACTGAGGCGATACCAGTGTAGCATTTTGTTCAATTTTGTAAGCACTGAGGACAGTGATATTGAAGGGGGATGGGAATGTAACACCCAAGTTTTGACCCCATTACATTAGATGTATATGATGTATAAATTGTAAATGATCAGGGTGTGGAGCTAAAGGCCAAGGCCCCACCATTGATCGGTTATGTTATGTTTTGGATTTGAATTGTCATCGATGGTATATCGGGGCATGCGGCATATATTATGACGGTCATCATGTAAATATGCATCTATAATTAAAAATGAACCTGACCAGCTACGATCGCGGCAACTAAAATGAGAAAGGGGCATGATTTTCACAAGGATAGGGGTGGGGGAAATTGTCAACCTTGGCCAATGAGAGAAAAACCCATATGTCTTCTTCCTTTGTTTTATTCCAATCACTTTCATTAAGAAAGGCTTCTGGTGGTTGAGGCAGTTATGGCCTTGGAAGTGGGGTGGCAGGACTGTCAGTCCTCACCCACACGCACACTCTACCCACGATTTTGTTGTTCATCCTCTCACGCAGATCTTTTTCTCTCCACGAATGTGCTGAAGGCTCACGCACTTCCAATTTTCATGTCCTTCCTGTTGTTTGTTCATCCACAGACAAAAACAGAGCTATTTTTCCTCACACAGGACCTCCATTGTCTGTTCATTCCTCGCAGGGTTGGATTGTTTTCCACGCACAGGATTTTCCTAGTTTTTATCCACGTATTTTTCCTTTGCGGATCTACGGATGGTTTGGCTGTAATCTTCCCTCACGGACTGATTCATGGGTCCTACGTTGTCGTTTTCATTCACGCCTAGGCTGGGGAACTATAATCTCTTTCCCAGCATGGTCTATGTATGTTTTCCCAGCGACTTCATTGCCCAAGGACGGGTTGAGTTTTCCCCACGTTGTGAGCCGCGTCCATTAATGCATTTCGGGGGCTGTTAATTTCCCCAGGCCATGAGCTATGTTTGCTGTTACGTTTGGGGACTGCTGTAGATGGTTTGAAGTTGTTTTCCCTGGTTTAAGCTGTGATAGCTAAATTGATTGCCTGAGTGCAACGGTTGGTCTTCGGACTGTATTGGGAGCAGGGATGGGGGCTTAGTTTTGCTTGATAAACCTGGTGGCTGGAAACTACATAGACAGAGCTAGAGGGCTGGCCTTCTTCTCCATCACCCCTGAATAGCACTGGAAGGGAATGCAGGTCCTGAGGGACTGTGTAGCAGAGAAGGGACTGATTCCTTGTGTTGGGTGTGTTTGGGTGTCTTAGAGGTCAGGCTAGTTCTTGTGTAGGTGTTCTTGGCTCTGTAATGAGCTCACCAGCTTAGCATTGAGCCTTTCCCAACTCCTTGATGGCCTGATAAACCCAACTTTGTTGGCTTGGATGTGTGTTTTTGTGTACCCTTTGGCTACGTGTAAGCCTGCTAGTTCCCTTATTCCTTGGAGAATCATGCCCAGCTCGGGGGTGGAAGCACTGCTGAGAGATTAAGGAGCACGTTGGCCTATGGTTGGGTGGAACGTTGCAGCGATGTAGCTAGTTGCGGATCAAGTTCTTCATAATATAAGTGATCTTGTTCATTTTACTTCTGCAACCTTATTTTTTGTTAATAAAAATGATGAACATGTTAAATGAATGCATGCATGTATGAATGTTGTTGGTTTCTGTTGTGTATGATGATTAATTGCATGTTTTACTTCAATGCATTTCCTCTCAGCATTCTATTTTCCATAATTTAGTGCATACATATGTTCATGGGGCACTTAGCTCGGGTGGTTTAAGCCATGGTGTTCACATCCTCTTCGTCGGTCGAAGGCATGGGGTCGTGACAGGGATGATTTAAAATTTGGTTGATAACTGGTTTGATGAGTTGTTGATCCTTGAGGTCTATTATAAGACCTTTTTTAGGGATTCCATGAACTCATAGAGAATTAATTTTAGGTGATTCCAAGAATATTTGAAGACTTGGGATAAGATGACATGAGCGTCATTTACATGGGAAGATATTTTGGATCTATGGACATACCTTAGACCACTTGTTATCTTGGCAAGAGGATTCCATGTGAAGATGCTTTGAGGACATGAGAAACATTGATACTTGGGAAGACCTGAAGACTTAATTGCAATAGAAGTAAAACATGGATTTCAGTGACAAGTTGATGACAGTTGTTGAATGTGGCAATATTTGATTGAGTGGAAGAAGTATGTGAAGGAAAGCTGGGTCTTGCGCACATTCTTAGTTGGAGATAAGAAAACCAAGTTAATTCTTGGCATAGGATTTGGTGATCTTCAGTCAGTTGGAGTTTATGTAATCAAAAGATTGAAGTCTTCACTATAATTCATATCTAGTTATAAATAAATCTTACTATAGTTTTCTTGTAATACAGCTTTATGACTTATGTTGATGAACTCTGATTATGCCTTGATAAGTGAAGATTAGAAAATTTTCTAGCACACTGATTCACCCCCCATCTCAGTGTGGAATTGTGTCCAACCGGAACAACTTGAAGCAGTTCAAGAGAATGTAGAAGAAAGAGAGATTCTGATGCCTACCTTGAATGGCCTCCCAAGATCATGGGATTCATTCATTCAAGGAATCTGTGTAAGAAGGAAGTTGATATCTTTCAGCAGACTTTGAGAAGAATGCACACAAGAAGAATCTTGACTCATAACAAGAGAAGAGAATATGGGAGAAAATGAAGATCAAGCTCTCACAGCTCACACCAGAAGAAACTATATAATGAAGGAGAATGCAAAAAAGACATTTCCCAGCAGTGAAAGAAAAGATAAAGGAATACTGGAGATAGTACACTCATATGTATGTAGGACCATGTCATCTAGATTACTAAGCAGGTATGTGTACTATGTTTCCTTTATAAATGATTTGTCATGTAAGAATTGGATATATTTCTTGAAAGGGAAAAATGAAGTATTCAATAAGTTCAATAAATACAAATCCTTGGTTGAGCACCACACTGAAAAGAAGATCAAGAATCTATGGTTAGATAATGGAAGATAGTTCACCTTGAAATAATTCAAGGAACTCTGCAGAGAGTCTCGGATCAAGAGGGAGTTGAGCACCCCATACAATCCTCAATAGAATGGTGTTACCGAACAAACAAAACAAAACTATAATGGAACCAACAAAAGCAATGCTACATGACCAGGATCTTCTGATGCACCTTTGGGTGGAAGCATCGAGGACAACTGTGTATGTACAGAATCGTACTCCTCATCGAGTACTCAACAATAAGACTCCTGAAGAGTATTTCTCAGGAGAGAATATAGAATTCATCCATCTTAGAATATTTGGATGCCTAGTATACATACACATCCCAAAGGAGAAGAGGACTAAGCTTGATCCTTTGGGGAAGGAGGGAATGTTCGTAGGACACAATGATTACCACAAAGGCCTATAGACTATACTTCCCAAGATTCAAGAATATCGAAATCAGTAGAGATGTAGCATTTGACGAAGAGTCGACATACTCTAGATACAGGGAGCTACCTATTGAGGAGGTCAAGGAACCTGAGGGAACTAGAGTCTGAGATATGGTAATGGGAGAAGCAGTTCCAGTATAATATAATGTAATGTGTTTTCAGAGTCTCTCTAGGAGAAGTTGGCCCAGTCAAGTTGGGAGGTCAGTCACTTGAAGGATATAAATAGGGAGGTGCCCTCCCTCATTTATACACACTCACACTCACTCAAGTTCACGAGGAGAGAGAGAAGGACAAGAAGGAGAGAGACATAGATTCCAAATATTTATTCTTTTTGAGTTTTTCCATCTTGTGATATTGTCTTAGTGACATAACTATTCTAAGGAATTTTGTGGGGTTTTCTCCTTTATTATTTCCCTGATGAAAATCTTTGTGTCTTCTATATTTTCTATATCTTGTGTATCTTGATGTGCTTGTTATTATTTCAGATAAAGATCCTAATCAAGTTAATTCGATTAGAAAAACTAACATATTATTCAAGTGATTGAC
Organism: Pseudotsuga menziesii; assembly: GCA_001517045.1. Taxonomy (NCBI): domain Eukaryota; kingdom Viridiplantae; phylum Streptophyta; class Pinopsida; order Pinales; family Pinaceae; genus Pseudotsuga; species Pseudotsuga menziesii. Next base: position 121,929 of record LPNX011019433.1, on the reverse strand, counting down.
CACAAGACTCTACTTACATATTCTATGAGTTTGTGAAATGCATATTATCATCTATATAAGGGATGTCGACCATTGTAGATAGAGCATGTATATTTATGTCCTTAAGTTTTTTTCATTATATGTCGTTAAATAATCATATTTAATGCATGTACATAAAAAAAGAGTTAATTGAATTATTGATTTGTTTTTTTTTGTTCCATGTAGAGGAACGACTTTATGGATTTGCTCATTACCACTTACCCATCAGTTGAGTGTCCATCCTTTGTCCCTGGTGTTGTCTCCATGGTACACATGCTACTTCCCTCATATTAAATTTGTCAGTTACATACATGCATATAATTGCAATTATTTTATCCTAACTTTCTTCTTGTGCCTTGCTCAAATTGTATAGGGTAGAGGCAATGAGATTGCACAGGAGAAGGAAATGCATTCTCCCTCGAGTTTCGATCATCAGGTGCTAGTCAATGAGGTGAAGTAACTGATGTTGCAATGAAATAAAGAATTCAAGTTGATGTTAAATTTTTAATGTTCAATTACTATTATTTTATTTATTACATGCATGATGTCACCATATATAGCCTCAAGTACAACTGGGAATCGATACTGCATTAATTGTCATAGCGGAGTGGGAAAGGTTGACTTTGTATTGTCCTAGTAAGGACCCGTCGTCTCAACATCATCCTAGAGATCTCACACAATGGGATTTGGACAATCTCTCCATGGACTCAAGTCAAGTAAGTTAATCCATCCACTTAAAATTTAAAAAAATATGCCATTTAGCTAATTTCAAGTACTAAAATCTAACTAGCTTACAGAGTTCACAATTTTTAATTTTTGCATTCCCCATATTTAGACACCATTTTTTAGCATGCATTGTCTTATCACCAAGGGCATGGTGCAGGTGGTACTAGCGGTGGGGATGACCACAAAGCCCACCAGGTACATGGCTCACATATTTGGTGAGATTTGTTCATGTTTTACTATTTTTATTGTTATGCATGCATGTGTAATAACCCTAATTTTGAATAATCAAAATTATGTAAATGATGTAAATATGCTAGTATGGTTTTATAGTGAGGAGCTCAAGGTCAAATCCCGGAAAGCTAATGGATAGGATTGTATAATTTATATATATTTATTTCGAACATATTGCTGGATTATCATGCCAATTTGAAATGTATGTAGATATTATGCCAAAATATGATAAAATGGGCCAAAATGGTTGTGTAAAGAGAACTAGAGGGGTTATGATTCCACCATAGGGGAAGAGGAAAGGGGGTCTATATGAAACTAAATCCTTTGATACCATGTGTCAACCTTAGAACTCTTCTAAAAATATTCCATGTTCCTTAAATGAGCTAGTTACCTTCTCTTGGCTATCAAACCTAATCATTGAATGCATGTGTGAGGTTGGTGGTGAATGTCAATTCATGCAGTTATAGAAGCATGGGGGTGGTGAAATTCATGTCAGCTATCATAATTCCTTCTATTCTACATTAAGAAGTTATTCCAGTTGTATTTTCACCCTTATCTTGTTTCCCTTGGAGTCAACACTCAATATATCAATCTTTCATGCATATTTTCTACACTACTTAGAGTTGTCCTACTGTTATTCATGCCCATTACTAGACTATGTTTTTACACCATAAATTTGAATTTGGAGATAGGGTTGTAGTTTTCAAGGAAAAATATATGGTTTTAGGTGAGCATAGAGGTTGGGAAAGATAGGATCCCTTATCCATGGATTTTTTCTACTTTTGGATAATTGAGAAGTCATAATTGATGCTACATGAGGTTCTCCAATAGCATACTTCCTATTGGACTCTTATTGCACACATTGGTAAGTACTATAAGCATTGGATTCCCTAAGGGAACTATGGATCATTGAAGGGAAATGACTTCCTTGTGTTGTGTGGGTGAGTTAGAAGGAGTGCCATGGTTACGATGGATGAGCGAGATCTCTATAGAGCTTTGTATGAGTTTTGGCTAAGCATAGAGAGAAAAAAGGATTGCGGCATGAGTGAGAGAAGCTTGTAAGTGTTTCCTTCACCCTAATGTCCTCATATCCTAGCTTGAAGGTGGCCTCTTAGCAGGAAGAGTTTATGTTGGACATAGTTCCTACATTTGGGTGGGAAATTGCTCTTACAAAACTAGTTGGTTGGATATTCTTTGTTAAAGATAAGTACTCTTTTTTATATGACGTGCAATGATTTTTATTTATATTCATGTGATCATTATTCCTGTAAATTGCATGCTATGTGTGGGTTGAGTTATTTTCGTTGAGTATTTTTATTATGTATCCGCAAACATGTTTTCACTATTATGAATTCATAATTATAGAGTTGGGGTGAAATTTAGAGGTCTTGATTTAGTTAATATCCCCTCCTATTGGTCGGATTGAGGGATGGGGACATTACACCATATATACTTGTTTTTTTATGTATACATATATAAAAATGGACTTTTTGGTCTTATTTTGTATCATATTTTTTCTTGGTGGGTATACAATGTGTGTATGTTATCTATGTTTATGATAATTTATATTTATCAAGTATGTTTATGTTTTTGCACCTTCATGTTAACTTTATCATATGTTCACGTTTTGATTGTACAATTTACAATTTTATAATTACAAGTTACAAGTTTAGGAATAGATATTAGAATTAAAAGTTACAAGCTACAAATTAAGTTTTACAAGTTGCATGTTTATCTTATTTTTGTGTTTAATGTTTATGTTCTTTAAATATTATGTTCATTTAAGTACAATTTACAAGTCACAATTAGGATTATAAGTTACAATCTAATTGGATTTACAAATAACAAGAAATCAAATTTATGAAGCTAGTTTCAAGTAACAATAACAATCTAATAACATTGATTATATTTACATATTTTAATTACAATAAGAAATAACAATTCATGATACTAGTTTCAATTAACAATAACAATCTAATAACAATGAATGGATTTACATATAACTATTTACAATAAAAAATTATAATTTTCATAATGGCATCTTCAATCAATAATAACAATTAGAGTTACAATTTACCATTTATAATGTACAATTATAGTTATAACTGCAAATTACAAATTACAATACAACAAATTACGAATGAAAGATCTACAAGTCACAATTAGAGAATTTTACATATACAATCTACCATTGTAATTACAATTACAAATTACAAAATTTGACAATTACAAGTTTTTTTTCCCCCAGAAAGAAAAAGCCTGTCCTTGTTATTCATTTGAATCAAAGGGCATCTTGCAGAGCCCACCCAAGAAATGGGCTGCAATCAAAGAGGAGAACATAAAAGAGGCATGCTGCCAAACCTCTTGAGAAGACACAACTCAACAAGTGTTGTAGGGATGAGCCTAGTGCAAATCTAATATGACAAAAAATACCCATCAGTAAGTTCTGTTAGGCCATCCCATATCTACCGTGTACATGATTAGCATATGATCAACAATCTAAAGGAGCCAAATCCATACCTATAATAAAGGGTGCAACAAAAATAAATGGGATGCAAGTTCCCGCACCAACTCAAAAGAGTTTAATATTGTCATGTGAGGTCAAATGACCATCGAAAAATTCAGAGTATGAGCCAACACCCGGAGCCAAAGTAAGAGAAAATTTAGAGAGACGGTCAGCTAGATGATTATGTTCATGGTAGATATGGTCGTATGACAGTGCTAGAAAGTGCGAGCAAATATTTCTAGTTTCCCTACACCAATAATGGAGCTCAGGTGGAGAAAGGGAATACTTTCCCTTTGCCCATTTTATGATGACTGAGGAATCACGAAAAACCTAGAGCGAGGGAAGGCCCATCATATGGGTGGAAAGCAGAAGGGCCCAAAGCCCAACCAATTCTACCTTTGTATTAGTGCACATACCTATCCCCACAACAAACTCGAAGGAATGTGTTTCGTTCAGGTGTAGGCTGAAACCAATGCCTCCACAATTTTTTGTAGATGCACCATAAAAAAAACCACATGGATAAATAAGTTTTGGACCAGGTCCCAACATTCTAGGTTTTTTCCTCTTTTCTGCTGAAGGGAAATACATCTAAGAGAAATATACCACCTGCTGAATCATACTGAGCATAGACAGTTGTTTCCCTTCGAATAAACAATAATTTCTCGCTTTCCATAATACCCACATAGTGTGGAAGGGAAGGTAACAACAGATGTTGTGCTTTGAAAAACGAGCAATCTAGTTCTCCAGAAACTCCACTAGACAATCCGACTGAGTGTAAGGAGGCAAGTGATGCTGATTACTCAGGTTAGAGAGCGGGTTCACCTAGATCAGACAATGTACAAATAAATGTTGTGTACTGTCCATATTTGCACAGCAGAGATCACAAACAGATGGCTCGATCCAACCCCTCTTCTGAATATTATCCCAAGTGAGCAGTTTGTTCGAAATAGCCAACCAAACAAAACAACTGATATTTTTAGGTAGAGTGCCATTCCATATGATATCAATAAGGCTGCTACCAAGAGGGGGACACAAAGATTGTACAATGGAATCATAAACCGAATTTGCTGTTATGATTCCATTCTGCGAATTAAGATCCCAAACAAGAGAGTCTGGTCATGAATACAGACGAATGCTACCCCTATCCAGATAGTTGGTGAAATTTTCTCATGCAATTTTCCATTCACCACCGATACAGAGATCCTCGGTAGTATACCAATAGCAGTGAAGCCCCGGGAGAATGTTGTGTGCACTAGAAAGGGTATTGATTTCCAGATCTGCAAGGTAATCAAGAAGACCCGTGGGAAGTGACAGTGAGTTGGAGGCACCCAAAATAGGGTCAATGCCCAAATGGATGTTGTTTCTATTTCCCACTTTCCAAGCAAGTCCACGGCCCAACCAAGGCAGGGTTTGTAAGAAACCCTTCCAAATAACAGAACCACCACGAGGACTAAAATTCTTACCTCGAAACCAATCAACCACAGAGACATGCTTCAGATATTTGTTTATGAGGACCTTATGCCATAAACCATCGTTCTAGAGGACCATCCAAAATTTTTTAAGTCTTAAAGCAATACTAAACCAGGGTAGATTCTTGATACCCCATCCCCCATACTTTTTTGGCCAAGAGAGTTGCTGCCATTTAGACAGATGGTATCTGTGTTTGTTACCTGATGAGCCCCATAAAAAAGCAAAAATAATACTCCTGAGTTTGATGATGACAGATACAGGTATGGGGGAAAGTCCCAACCAGTATACAGGAATGCTAGTTAGTACCGCTTGAACTAGGACCAGACGGCCACCAAGAGAGAGTAATTTGTGCGACTAATGAAGAATCCTACATTCAAATTTCTGAATGAGCTAGTGCCAATCATTGCTCTTATACCCCAGGGGCTTGATTTGATAGCTCAGGTACTTGAAACTGGATGTAATGGGGTCCATTTTGTACGGCATAAACTGAGCTATGACAGTACCCACATCTACATCCAATTTGTTGTAGAGAAAGCACGATTTTTCTAGGTTGATGCACATGCCTGATGCCTTGCAAAAAGTACTCAAAATGACTTCAAAAGCCATCGACTTAGATAAATTACCTGAGCCCAATAGTATAACATCATCAACAAAGAGAAGGTGCGTAAGGGCAAGCGACAGTGAAATATTAATACCCCTAATGAGACCATGATCCCTAGCATATGCAATCAAGAGGCTGAGCCCTTCAATGACAAGAATGAAGAGCAAGGGAGAAAGGGGACAGCCCTGTTTGATACCAGGCGAGGCTTTAAAGAAATTTGAGGGAGTGCCATTGACAAGGATAGCAAAATTTGCTGATGTGAGATAAGCCATAATCCAGTTAACCCCAAGAAGTGGAACCCCAATTTGGATAAGGATGAGATGAATGTAAGACCAATTGAACCTATCAAAAGCCTTTACCAATTCCAGCTTCAGGATGAGAGCACACATATTTTGGTTTTCACAGTATGAAGGGTCTCCTGAACAATACCAATAGGTTCGACAATCTGCTTGTCTTTAAGAAAACCATACTGTTCTCTGGAAATATGTGAGTCCAAGTGGGGCTTCAATCTAACAGCAATCACCTTCGATATCAGTTTATAAAGCAGATTACATAAGGAAATAGGCCTAAAATCAGTGAAGGTAGAAGGCTTTTCCTTTTTAGGGATCAAGGCAAGAAAAGTAGAATTCAGGGAGGGAGGAACACATCCCAAAACCCTAGCAGAATCAACAACAACAAGTAATTCTTTACCCAGTAAGTCAAAAAAGTGAAGATAAAATTATGCCGGCCAACCATCAGTTCTGGGGCTCCTATCCTTCTTAAAGGAGTGTAGGGAACTTTCAATTTCAGCAAGTGAAACATGTTGAGTGAGGCAGGGTGCATCCACAGGAGATATCATAATGGGGTATAGCATGACAACCCTGAGTTGTTCGAGTAAGTCAGATTGTTTATCATCACAAAAGATATGTGCAAAATTCCTACATCCCAACTCCTTAAGACTATTCTCATCCTCAACTACATCACCCTCCTCATTCAAAAGAGACCAAATAGTGTCATGATTCCTTCTACCAAAGGCCAAAGCTTGGAAAAACTTAGTGTTTGAATCTCCATGGAGTGCCCATTTAGTACGGCTTTTAAGCTACCAGGTTAGAAGGATATGGTCTAACAATGTATTTTTCTGGAGGTGAAGCTGAGTAAGAGCAGACTGTTCATCCAGGGAAATAATGCCAAAGGCCGAGCCCGAGAGAATAGCACTGATATCCAAGTCAATCCTTTTATTTTCTGACTCCAGAATGGAGCCTTTTTCCTTGATCTAGCCTTTGACTTCCATCTTAAGAGAACAGAGTTTGTGGGAGAGAATTTCACAGTCCAAGCAAGTAGAAGGGGCAGAAAATTCAGACCAATGCTTGGTGACCCAAGAGGTAAAATCAGGATCATTTAGCCAAGATCTATTAAACTTAAAAGGGTAATTATAGGACTCGACAGTCTTGTTCCATTCAAGATAGATAGGAAAGTGGTCGGAGATATCGGAATGTAGTGTCCACACCCGGTGAACCTGGAGAGATGGGATCAAAGAAGAAGCAATGAGGAAGCGGTCTAATCTCTTACTGATCCCTTCTGTGCCCAACCTACCGTTCCTCCAAGTGGGACCAGCGCTGGGAGGATCAATGTCCACAAGCCCCTGTGAATAAAAAAAGAGATGAAAGTGTGAAAAGAGAGGATCAATAACAGCCTTTTTCCCCCAAGTTATAATTAACAATTACTCTTTAATAAATTACTACTTAGACAAGCACACATTACAAGTGTACAATTAATCTTTAATAAATTACTAATTAGACATATATGTATACAAATTACCACTTGCAATCGCATTTGCAATTAAAATAAGATAGATAATAGGGTCATTCATAAGATGTGAAATATTGATACAAAATCAAATAGTCTTAAAATCATTCTTGTGGTCAATGCCTTAGGAATGCAACCTAATAACAATGACTGGATTTATAGATTATTACAATTCATAATGCTAATTTCAATTAACAATAACAATTAGATTTACAATTTAGGTTTTAAAATCTACAATTATAGTTACAATTGTAAATAAAAAATTATAATAGAACATATTATAAATTAAAAGATCTACAAGTAACATTTAGAGTTGCACTTTACAATATACAATCTACCATTGTAATTACAAGTACAAATTACAAAATTTAACACTTACAAGTTACAATTGTACAATTACTCTTTAAGAAATTACTACTTAAACAAACACACATTACAATTGTACGATTAATCTTTAAGAAATTACTAACTAGACATGTACATATTACAACTTGTAATCTCATTTTACAAGATAATAGGGTCATTAATACCGTGTGAAATATTGATACATAATCAAATAGCCTTAAAATCATTCTTTTGGCCAATGCTTTATAGGAATGCAACCTAATAACAATTAATGCTACTTAGAATAAAAAATTACTATTCATAATGCTAGTTTCTATTAACAATAACAATTAGAGTTACAGTTTACAATTTACAATGTACAATTATAGTTACAATTGCAAATTATTAATTACTATAGAACACATTACAAATTAAAAGAAATACAGCTGCATTTTACAATATACAATCTACCTTTGTAATTACAATTACAAATTACAAAATTTGACAAATACAAGTTACAAACATACAATTACTCTTTAAGAAATCACTACTTAGACATGCACACATTACAATTGTACAATTAATATTTAATAAACAACTAATTAGACATGCACACTTTACAATTGTACAATTAATATTTAAGAAACAACTAATTAGACATGTACAAATCACAAATTGCAACCTCATTTGCAATTAAAATAAGATAGATAATAGGGTCATTAATTCCATGTAAAATATTGATACAAAATTAGATAGTCTTAAAATCATTCTTTTGGTCAATGTATTATAGAATGCAAGTCTCCATGATACAGTCATGGTCAACGTGTGTAATATTCCATTTATTTGGTTCGTCGCTCTTCACCTTGATTTCCATGAGATGTATTCGAGATGCCACCACCAAATGACTATACTGGAAAGATATACACTTAGGAATGTAGTCTCGCTAAATAATATAATTGCCTTGTTTTTTCAAATTTTGGAAAAACTGGCCCATGAAAACTAGGTCACCAATTTTGTAAGTGAAATCACCATATCGATAGGGTCTTGCTGTAACATCCCCTCAAAATGAAACCAGAAAAATGTGAAGCGGAAGTAAAATAGCACTGTAAGTATAAATCCTAGCCTCATAAAATCAAATTATAGATGAAATTGATAAATGCTAAGAGACTGAAAGCATGTGCAACTAAAACAATGAATGGGGACGAATCCACTGGGGGAGAGGCTAAGAGCTAGTGAAGTTTTATGAGCCGGTTGACAAAAAAAAACTAGATGTCAACTTAGTACCTGCGAGTCGTAAAGAAAAAGATTTCTATCTTTGAAAGATTCAGTGTACAAACACAGAGGCTCGAAAGGGAAAATACTAAGCATTACTCATTGTAATTTCTAAAACAAAATCCTCTTTATGTAACTAATAAGGGGATTTATTAGTTAAAAATATTCATAAAAATAAAAGAATACTTCTTATAACAAAGGATATGATCGTTTGAACTACTTATATGTAATTTCATATGAAAAAGAAATATAATTAAAATGTTTTGAACCTATAAGCCACCTGTTTCTTTGATTTATCCTTCCCTAGAAACAAGGAAAGGTGTTGCCTTTTTGGTAAAACATGGGAGTTTACTATCGCCATTTGTCTCATTTTAAAAGGAAAATGATCTTCTATTTAGGGATTAACGATTTCTCTTGGTGGGGGAACGATTTTGGGGAAAAGGGAAGGATGGTTGGAAAGGAGGTTTTGATTACCTCAGGAAAGCGACTGGAAAAGTTTGGAACGAGAGTTCCACCACTCCAGGTCCGTGATTTAAAATATGGATCAGGTGTTTCATATCTCATGAGTTCATTCACTGTAGAAATGTGTTCCTCTCTATTGCTTTGGATACCTCTTATAATAGGTTAAAAGGAAGTGTCAAAGTGTGTTTGATCTATCCTTGAATGATAGCTGCGAGCAATAGCTTCTTGTATTGCATTCTAAACTGTTCCTTTGAAAGTTTAAAATTTAGATCTCACGCGTTCTTTCGTTGTAAAAACATGTTCCTCTCTGTTTGCGTGTCCACCTTATGGTCGGCATAGGATCACATCTCTGCATTTTAATATTTTTGGAGTCAATTAAGATTTGGTTTTCCATCTCTGCATTCTAATATTGCTGGAGTCAATTAAGATGTAACTTTTCCATCTCCGCGTTTTAATATTGCCAGAGTCCATTAAGATGTAACTTTTCCATCTCTGTGTTTTAATATTTTCGAAGTCAATTAAGATGTAACTTTTCCATCTCTACGTTTTAATATTGCCAGAGTCAATTAAGATGTAACTTTTCCATCTCTGCGTTTTAATATTTTTGGAGTCAATTAATATGTAACTTTTCCATCTCTGCATTTTTACAATTTATTAACAATGTAACATTGATTACACAATTTCAATCTTACACAAATACTCTAGAGCTGAACGCGCTATGGAATATTTATATATTAATACACTCTGGTGTATTGAAAACATCCTTTAGAGGAAAAAAAATAAAAAAGATAATATCCTTGAAGTGGCCTTCATAGCGCAAAGGCACTTGCAATCATGCCACAATGATATTATGTAACCTAGATAGATTATGTAACTAAGATTCGTTTATAGAAAAGTGGAACCATGTTCCGTTTATAGAAGAATGGAAGATTGAATTATCATTTATGTTTTTGTAATAAGTTGTTGTTTTTGCATAATTATGTAAAGTGTGAAAGGGGAAATTTATGAAGGTGTATAGTATATAAATAGAAACGTACACATAAAATTGAGGAAAAAGATAAAATAATTTCATACATAACGTTACATTTGGCTACAACCCTATGCAAGTTGATATTGGGTGGTTACAATGTAGTGCATATTAAGAGAGTGTATGCATTTAATTATATTTGTAATGATAAAGTTTGATATGAATTATTGCAATGATTAAGTCTATTATGAATTGGGAATAATTATTAGAATCCCATTATATCATGTATAGTAATGGTTTGTGACGAAAAAGTTGGAAAAATGGTTAATTCCAAGATTTAGTCTAAAACCAACTATTGAGGGAGTCTTGAATTATTTAAGAGATTTATTCTATCTCTTTTTGTGGGAAATGTATAGCAATATAAATACTTGAATTAATTGCATCCTTTTGTGGAAATAGCGTAGGAACCACAAGGAAATAAGGTTGCATAAACAATGTAACGTAACAATATCGATAAGTGTTGTCATGCACCCTTTTGTTTATGATACAACATGACGAGGGTTTAGTCGTAAGTAATGTATTAAAACTGTTATAACAACAAGGAATGTTAAGTCTCATAATCCTAGGTAAGGTATTCCATTTGGATATCTCAACTTGAAAACTTTAAGAGTTTTTGTTGATGACCTCGAACCTTAGTGGATTCGTCGCCCAGCTTGGGGGTGGCTTTAGACAGGAAAACATACGTCAGATGAAGCCTACGATTCGGAAGAAAGTCGTAGTTACGTTTTTATTCACCCAAGATGAAGTAGCATTAAATAAGTACTTATAATGTTTAATTTTGTTTATAGAAATAATCATGCAGCTTACATGTTTTATAGCACTATTATGTATATTGAGTGTTGGATGCAGAATCTATGAATAGTTCATGGAAGGAAATTGGGATGGCCCTAGAAAGACAATGTAGAGTAATTTAATTGTTTCATTAGTGTACCTGTTTAGTTTATCTGGTATGACTTGTCTTTTGTGCATAATAATCATTGTTTATTATTATATTTTCTAAGGCCGACTTCGTGAGGATTCCTCACACAACTGCTACATCAACAATCCCTCTTATCTAGGGAAGAATCATCATACTATAACATCGCGTATGGATATCATTTGTAAATCAAAATTGTCTCTAACATCTCTATATCATAAGCAAGTTTTCCAACACAATATCAGTCCATTGAGAAGTGTCAACAACTCAACCCAGTCCATTGGGGGGTCAATATGCACCAACTCAACCTTGTCCATTGAGGAACCTACATGTAACAACTCAACTAATTATTCTACCAAGGAGTCAAGTACATTTAAACCCAATACATCGGTGGGTTCACATACACCAGTTCAATCCATTCCATTGGAGAGACTACATGTAATATGCGCTAGTATGCACCAATTTTTCCACCCCATCACAGCGTATCTTAGAGATCTCCCCACTTTTTCTAAGACTGTCTAGGAGAATGCACTAAATTTATCCATCACATCACATGATGTCCAAGAGATCTCCCCACTCAGTCATAGAGTGTCCAAGAGCATGTGTTGGTCTCTCCATCCCTTCATAGGATGTCCGATATATCTCCCACTCCATCACAAAGTGTTCGAGAGACAGTAGTGGCCTCTCCACCCCTTCACAAGGTGTCCAAGAGATATCCCCACTCTATCATAGAGTGCCTGAGAGAATGTTGTGGCCTATCTGCCCCTTCATGGGGTGTTCTAGAGATATCCTTACTTCACCATAGAGTGTTTGGGAGAATGCAATGGCCTCTCCACACATTCACAAGGTGTCTGAGAGATCTCCCTACAACATCATACAGTGTATGAGACAATGCAATGGTCTCTCCACCCCTTCACAGGGTGTCCAAGATATCTCCCCACTCAGTCACAAAGTGTCTGAGAAAATTTCATTATAAAATGATCCTTCCCTCTCAACGAGGGAGTTAACATGGGACTAACATCCCCACTCCATCATAGAGTTACGAGGAGAAGGTACGGTTCCATTTTTAGTCATCTAAAAACTATTCTCCCACTCTACCATAGAGTTTTTGGGAGAATTTAATGCCCCATTTTGACTCATCTACTTTTATCCAAGTCATGTGACCAATACTTGGAGAATGTTTGCTTGGTGGTTCATACATCCATCTTCACAAATGGCACATATGGCACATGTGGGACAAATATTCATTTGCATGGGAAATGTGGTGTAGTGAGATCCATCATTGATTCACACAACCTCATAATGATTTCCATGCAACACATGTACACCAAATATTCCCTTTATAGAGAATCTACTATTTTGTTACATGAAGGAAATGTTTTCGGAAACATTGCTTGCATTGGCTCTCAACCTTGAGATTTTTTAGGATTCGAGACATCAACATAGTATGAATTATTTTGATCCCTAGACTCAAAAATTGAATTCCTTGGAAAATATTGAAATCCAAGTTTTGATTTGATAACCTAAACAAGCCGATATTTGATCAAATCAAGGACATTATCTCAAATCTATGTTGACAAAGTCAGGCCCAAAGCTTCTAAATCTAGATTTAAATATTACAAATGAATAATAGGAAAGGCCTTAAGTAAATATAAGCACGGGGATTGTTTTTAATAAACCTATTTAGATGGTAAATTAAGTGATTTATAGAGGAATATAATCCTCTTTTACGACGTGGTTACTCCCTACCTGGTTACTTAAATCCACGACTAGCATGTTCGTATTCTTGGTATTCTTCTTGTGGTTATATGGATTCACATCAGGATGTAGCTTTCAACACTTATGTTTGGTGGGATGATCTATATTACAATGGTTGAAATGGTTATTTGGATCCTTGCATTGATTTGTAGTGGTTGTTGTGTTCTTATCGTCTCCTTTCAACATTTTTTTTCTCCTTGGAAGAATCTTGGTTGCCTTTCTTTTTGGAAGCACTTGGTTGTCCTTTAGTCATACCATTATTCTCCATATATTGTTCTTGAACACATGCCTCATTAATTTTCCTTGGTTTAAAGAGCGTCACTTTCCTCCATAAATGTCTATTTAGAGACCCCAAATATTTAATGAATACCTCTCGTTTCTTTGTATATATATCCAACATAATGGTCATTTTTTTGAAATAGGTAGTGTACTGTTGACACTCTCCCCTTGCTTCTATTGAAACTCATGCCAGTAGGTCCATTAGTCCTCTTTGTACCAAATAGGGTAGAACTAGGAATTAATGAGGGTTTTAAACAACTCCCACTTAGTTACTGGGAAATCCGTCCAACCTAAGCATCTTGGTGTGACTTTCCCACCAAGTTTGAGAATGGCCTTCTACCTTTAGTCGGGAACATGAAATATTTTTATGAAATTCTAGGTTATGAAAATTGAAAATGGAAGTGAGACTTGGGATATAACAAGATCATTGTGGCTATGATGATCTAGCATTGGATCTCTATTTTTGAATGTAATTATGGTACAACTTTTTTTAAATATAAATTTGTCTTATATTCATGAAAAAAAAGCATTTCTTAATAGATGTGTGAGAATCCTTGCTTTAGTAACACAACTTCAATGTAGATTGGATTGAGAACAATATCTTGCACCTGTACTAATCCCTTCATCAAATTAATAATAAGCATAGAGTCACTCATCAAATGAATCTTTTGAACTCTTTTTTTGACAACCTAAGCTAATATCAATTTTAGAGCTAGCAATTTTGCTTTGTTGTTGGCACCCTACGAATCTATCCATTAACTTTATAAAATGTGAGTTTAAGAAGTTTAGAATACCACATGTGCCTCCCGCAAAAGGCTCCCCTTGGGTTGTTTCGTCGATATAAGCCCATGGAACAATTTTTTCAATAATTTATGGGACCACCACTCTCTTTCCTTTCACTAATGACTTTTGTTTAAAGATTTCTATGATTCTTAGGCTTTGTGGTGCTATTAATTCAAAGACGTTATAATTTTTTTCTCAATTTTATTATTACTAACACCCACTGGGGCGTCATGTCACGATGGACAATACAAGATATATAGCATTCCTTGAGGAGGTTTGATCCTGAGTGAGCAGGGCCATAGTCTACCATGAGACGTTAAACTTAACATCAAATAGTTCACCATTATTTTCTAGTTAGACCCCCTAGGTACATGGGAAAGGTAAATCTCTATACTTTTTCAATTTTATGTTCTCACACGCAAATTTTAAGCAGACATTAATAAATACCCCAACTCATAAGCCTTCGATACAAATACCTCTTTCTAATTCTACCCATACAATAATAACAAAAATCACTCAATATACAAATGAAATGCAATTTATTTGCTTACCTTACATATTGGACACCTTCTAGATTTTTCTCTACATATAATTCCAAATAAGAACTATATAACTGAGCATCAAACACATAAAAATCTTGGTTTTCATCAGGCACTTCAATTTCCAAATTATTGAGTACCACCAACACAAATCCTACTCAACCTTTGCTTCCCTTAAGATTTTGCAACACAAGTCCTAGACTAGGTTGTATCACAAATTTGTCTGATAGTACTTGTACTTGTATGGAGAGCTCCAACTCTTGTTGGTTAGTGAAATCCTAGACCAAAAGAGGGACCAAATAAGGGGAAAAGTGGGGTTGAACATGATAACCATGACATAAACATCCAAAAAAACCACACTTACAAAAACCTGTTAATGTTTCTTTGGTCAATCCTTTCTTAGTTCGCCTTAGTCCATAAAAGCTATGGAAATATTGTGAACTTTAGGAAATCGATGTTTTTGATGTAATTATTGGGAGAAAGATCGAAAATTGTGTGCATGAGGCTCCTGAATTGATAGTTCATGCCATAGTTTCCACAAAACATGTTTACTATTTTCTTTGTTCCCTCCTCCAGCAACATTTGTAGTCGGGATTGGCCTCCACTTAGCAGATCACTTCCTTCATTCCAGTGCTCCCCTCCTCTAGGGTATTCTAGAGATCGACAAAAGACGAAATTGCTTCTGACCATAGAATGCCTCTACGTCCTCCCAACCCCATCGATGTTTCCAGTCTCGACCCCATCCCAACACTCAGTTGTATTCATACAAATCACAACAATAGGCTCCCCACTCATGACGTCGACACACTACCCATTATATCTCTCCTTCTAGTTCTTATAGTTCTTTTAGACATATTACTATTTCAATTTTTCCTCATTCGGCTTCGGATATTATGAGAGACACTTCCAGTGTGTACCATGACATACCCGCTATTTTTTTATTATCATAGATACCACATCCCCTCTCCTTGTATATTTATTTCCATATTTAGACAATGCGTCATGACCTAGGAGTTGAAATATAGCCCATAAGCCATAAATGAAAATATTGTTGATGATGACTTTGATGTTTAACATGGGCCAATGCAGATGCATTATCCCTCTATGTTAGGAGCTAACAAGGCCAAAATTACATGATGGGATAGTTGCAGGTCCCATCGATGAATAGAGTGAGAGAGGGTCCATCTTGTAAAGAAGAAACCTTAGATAGTTCTTCACCTTCCCTATATCCAATAACCAATAGGGAGGTTGACTACTAGTTTGATGCCCTATTGGATTATATGTATGCTTCTTGATTGTTTTCTCTCTTGAGATGACAAAAATAAATAGATTGTAAGTCATATTTTGACTCCATCATTCTCTAAATACCTCCCAAGAGGTTCTAATTTCAATAAGCGATAGATCTTTCTAGATTGAATACAACCTAGTTTTAGTCTCCAAACATTTGAAGGTATCTAACACATTGCTCCAATACAAAAAAAACATCAATATTGTTGCAAAACTAAACTCTACTATCATTTCTCATAATAACATAAAAAATACATTAAAAATAATTTATATAAAATTAATAAAAGTAGAATTATGTCTACTCACTATTACCTAGATTATATCACTAACACATCAATTACATCAGATAACACCACCAAAAAAACAAAAAGGTTTGTCCTTTCCCACCACTAAATTTGAAATTACACTTACATTCTCATGCTTCTTTACTTGACCATAGTAACTTAAATATAAATTATTATATATTTATAAACTAAAACAACAAAAATACACACACATACACACACACACAAATATAGACACATAAAAGAAACCATCAAGATAATAAAAAAATATGCATTTTAGAAGCCATAGCTTTCTAAGATAAGGGTTTTAGTGCCACAACAAACCATCAAAATAAAAAGGTTTTAGCGCCACATTTTTTTGAAAGTTTGAAAACGAGTTATGGAACATGAATGGGGGTTTTGATCTGGCCTTCCAACCACTACATGTGGAATAGAGAGCGAAGAGGTCTGAGAGAGGCAAGAACAGGCTATACAGGAGCTTCTGTTGCGGAGGCATCCAAATTGTCTTATGGAAAGAGGTACATTAGAGCATTATTGGAAAGAAATGGATGAAACCCCTTTCAGATACAACTTTTAGTACTGCAAATGATATTTTGGAAGATGAACCTACAAAATGGATAGATGACTGTGCATGTTCAAATTTGAAGCCTGGATTCATGGTTCTCTACGTGTTCCATTAGTATTGTATAGTACTAAGTTTCATCCAGCTCTTCATGCTGATCTGCATTTTTCTTGTTCAAAAATATCGTGCCCTGTCTTCTCTGGTGATTAGGGAGGGGTTGTGTCGCATCTCTCTATAGTTCTGGGTTCTTGGTTCAGTGAGAGTCAGTAGTGGTGTACCTCATGTTGACATTCTCATCTTAGAGATTTATTCCTCTTGCTGAAGGGTTCTTCACGCTTCCCTTATGCTTGTTTGTTGGAAATGGTGTTCTTGTCCTGTTGATGTGGTATGGTTTCTATTGTTTTTACTATGTTCTAGTTTCACATTTCTAGTTATTTTCATTAGTTTTGATAATTAATAAAAATCAATCATTGCATTTGTTTTATTATACTGCTTAGAATTCCACGGAAAAAATCCTCTTGAAGCCTGTCTATTGTATATCAAATACATATGAATTTATATTAAAACAACCTTTACCTAGTCCTGAATTCAAAATCTATTTGAACTCTAAAAATAGAAATAGTTACAACTAATTTGCATCATTTTAGGAAGCGGTCTGCTGAAAAATAGGCTTCAAAGACCCACCTGCATATCTCAAATGGTGATAGACGTGCAAAATATGAGAGAGGTTTTTGTATTTGACCATGTTACCGACAAAATATATATCTTCATTTTTTTATATATTCCTCCATATCCTTGGAATCAGATTTTGAAGTTGATGACTCAGACAGTAAACTGAAATTTTGGAAAATTGCCCTGTGAACATTTCTTAAATTCTCCCAAACTATAATACATGTGTAACAACTGAGAGAGGCTTTTGAATATTGGACCGTGCTGAAGAAAATCCTCTCTCATTTTCTGAAAATGCACCTTGATTTGGAAAAATCCACTATTTGAAATTAATGACTAAAACAGTCATTTCCATTAAAAATATGCTATGTTGCTAGAATTGATATATGATACTTTATTTGTTGTTCTTGATGTTGAATATGGAATACTTGCTGATGATGGTATTATTATTGTATAATTTCCTTGAATGTTCTTTCAAGTTTATTTGTAAAATGGCTTTCATACTCTGTCTTAAGCTTAGAAATCCTTGAAATATTTTCCCCGGTACTTTTAATGTATTTACTAAGTGTTATTGTTAGCAACTCAAATGCACTTACTCATATTTTATTTGAAGCCTTACCAGAATCCTTCCTCAATCTAGAATCCATTTACTATTAGGATATATTCCAGAACATGCTCATAGGGAGCATCCTAGTTCTTTAAAAATCCTATAAACTTCACACCCTCATTCTATCCGAAAACAGTATAAGCGATGACATCCCTACCTGATTGGGAAACTTTTCAGGCTTCTACTCGCTTCAGTTATTTGTGAATGTCCAATATTTTGGATACTTGGATCTATCAAACAACGATTTTACAAAACCCTTCCTCAATCGTCGACTATATATATTATATGTTTCTTAATCTCTCCAGTAATATCTTATGACTATCCATACTACTGCGAGACCTTAATAACATTGGTCTAGAAACACTTGATTTGTCCCATAATAATCTAAGCTTTGAGATCATCCTTGACTAGATTACAAACTCCAGTTTTTTAGTGGATCTATGGTTGGCTGGTTGTGGTATTTCAATGATATTTAATGACCAAGACACTACTTCTCCTTATCTTTACACATCTCTATATCTATCCAACAACAACAACACAGGAGACATAGATAATCTATTCTAGAACATGGGTGCATTAAAAGATGTGAATCTAGCTAGTAATCATTTGTGCGAGAGCATTCCATCATCCATTGGAATTTTATCTTGTAGCATATTCTTCTCAATTTTTGTTTAAATTTTTGGATGCACTATAAATATTGGCATCAAGAAATGTAAATATTATTGTATATTTATTTGCAAATCTAACTATAAAAGTTTTCATAAAATTTAGGTAGTCTGTCCATCTACACAATAGAAGAATCTCTATGATCAAGTTTTCATTCCAATAGTAAATGAATTATATTTAGTTTGTTGCAACCAATTAGAAGACCACTTGCTCACATAAATGTGGCCTTATCAAATCTTAGTTGTTTGAGGAATACTTGTGCAATTTAACACATCAGAAGATCAAATTAGGCTACCATTCCTTTAGATAGTGGCCTTATGTATGTCAACAAAGTCATAGAATGAGATAAAAGAGCTGATCTAGTTTGATTTTAGAAAAATAAAATACAGGAAGGGAAGAGACATGACTCCCTTTTCCTTTTCCATGGCCCATGTCTTTGGAATCCTTGACATGTGCTAGTCCTTCTAATAAATAATTGGTCTCACCTGCTCTGTTTTTAATCATTGCTAGGAATTTCCTCTTAGCTTGAGACAATACATTGTCTTTTGACAATGTTGATAGAGCCCCCTTGATAAATTGTTTTATCTCTAAAGTACTATATGTGGAAGTATTATTGGGCAATCCCATGAAGCTTTTTTGGGGGTAGATCCTTGCAATGAATAAATATTTTGATAGTAATCTATTTCTCAAATATAATTTGAAGGTCAATCCCCTTAATACTATTTACAGTTTCAGATATGATATGGCCAACTTTAATTTTCACCCTCCGTTGCCAACATATACTTAGTTATGAAAAAGTGGCTAAGTAACTTTAGAGGAAGTAGAGTGATTACTTGAATTTGATGCACTGTGATACTTTGACTTGTTTGATTTTGTTTGACAATAATCTTCTCACAATACTCTTTGTTAGCAGGAACCTTATCATTCGTGGGAAAGGCACTAAATTCGTTCTCCTCTCTATTATTTTTGTAGTCTTTCAAATGTCGATCATAGTTATATGTGCGGCAATGGGGTCTTCCAAATACGATGGATCTGGAATCAAGTGAAGAAGGTAAAATAAGCTCATAGTGAAAATCGATTGGAGGGACACTTAGTGGGCATATAGAAGCAACAATTTCTAGCGACACTTAGTGAGGATAAAGAAGCAGCAATTTCCAGGGATAATTTTGAAGGAATGTTAGAGAGGCTGTCAAGGACGGAGGAAAGTATTGACAGAGCATTGTATCATGCTATTGACTGTGCAAAATATAGCCTTGCTGTTGAGGTAAGCTTAGCTCATTTTATTTTTTCTTACTGTGGTTTTTTTACTTTTAGAAAATTAATGATGAAAATTGTCAAGGATTAGAGTGAAGAATGAATATCTTGCAAGTGGATCATTTCTTCATTCATAGTGATTTATGAGAATCCTATACATTGGGTATTTTTCCATGCATTAACTTATTTGTCAATGTCTTTTTAGTTAGAACTTGAAACCTCTTACATATGGATGTGGATACTAAACCAAACTGGTGTCTTCAGCAAGATGCATAGTATCCCCTTCCATTCTCTACCACCCAATGGTCTCTTGTTAGCCATGGTATTTACCTATCCTCCCTGGAATTGATTGTGTTGGATTGATTGTCTGTGCAATCATATTTGTACACAGTCATACTTTATTTTTCTTTAAATTTGCAGCCCTATCTTTTGCACTTGTGAAAACCAGTATAAATATGTGAGGCCATGGATGGATAGCCAGATCACCAAAGAACATCCCCATGCCTTATGGTTAATTTGTTGGCTCTTAGACAACAGTTGGTGGGTGTTAGCACCCTGTAATTTTCCTATGGTTGTGGTAGGAAGTCACAGGGGTAACCATTTCAAACAAACTTTAGACTATATTCTAGTCGATACAGTCAGAGAGGGCTCTCTCTTATCATAGAGGAAAGAAACACATATATGTGGCTTTGAACAACTTACAGAAGGATATATTTTTGATGATAACGGGGTGTTAGTGGATTTAAAGATGGTGAGACAAACAAACAAGAACAAACCATTTGGGAAATGGAGCCACAGTATGAAGATCTTCGAGGGTCTTACAGCCATAATGAGTGGTGATTTCTCTATAAAAAATGAGGCAACATTGTTATTATATCCAGTCAAATTAGATTTAAAGCGATGGCAGGAAGAAATAAGAAAAGACCCCAGTGAAAAATAGAGGCATCTATCAAGGATGAATCTATGAAAACACCTTTAGTAGAAAGATAACGAAGGGAAACAATTGAAACAGAGCACCTATCAATGGATGAATTCTATCACAACTATTACAATCACATTACAAATACGATTTCTGATGTAGGAGCGCTTAATTGAGAATGAATTCCTTGCATACTAATCTAGAAATGTATTGGAAAAAAAAACATTCATGGAAAGGAAACACAAGAAACACTGACTAAACAGAGAATAACTTGAAGAACCTCAGAGAACCCATAGCATACTTCTCATTAAAGCTTCCAAGAAAATTACAGAGATGCAAAACCAGGAGCAGAATGCTTTCCGAATGAAATTTCCCACCCTTTCCTCATCAATTGAGGTCCTCTTTATAATGCGATGGCTTCCAAGACCAACCCAGAAACAGAGCCCAATTCTATTATAGCGTGGGAATCAAAGTCTTGACAAATTACTGAGGTGGCACATTTTTCATTATCATAAACAAATTGGGAAAATATGCGGTGATGCATGTGCTTGATCAAAACAACAAGTATGGAATCTGGGACTCAGGCTTGCTGGTTGAAAGTGACGTTTCAAAGCATCTCCAACAGTCTAGTGCTGACTCCGCTTTGGATTTATCTTCAACAACATAGGTGGAGGATCCTGTCTGCATTACAAGCACTTGTTCTTATATAGTTGCCCCCAAATCTTCACCATTTCACCTCTTTTAGGAGTCAGATCATTGAAAAATAAGGTTTAGAGCTCCACCTGCATACCTCAAATGGTGACAGATGTGTGAAATATGAGAGAGGTTTTTGTAATTGATAATGTTCCCAAGAAAAACCATGTATTCATTTGGCCATATTCCCCTCCAATCCTTTGAAATATTCTTTTGAACTTGATGACTCAAAAAAGATTCCAAATTTATGCAAACATTCCCTATGAAGATCCCTTCGATTATCCCAATACATAATACATGTGTAAAAAAGGACAGAGGTTATTGTAGAATAGCATGTTATGAAGAAAAAATTCTCTCTGCTTCTCAAAATTATTTGTTGGTTTGCTGGAAATAGGTCTCGGAAGTTACTGACCAAACAGTCATTTGAAAATCTAGAAAATATCCCTATGAACATGGTTTCGATTCTCCTGAACCACAACACCTGTGTAAAAACGGAAGGAGGGTATTGTAGATAAGAATTTTATGAAGAGAAGCGTCTTTCAGTTTCTTCAAATTCATATTTGTTTTTTGTTAAAAGCACTTGTAAGTTAATGACTAAAACAATAATTTTCATAGAAAGACATGTTTTGTTGTAATGTATAAAATTTCGCTGAGCTTTTAAAACTTAAATCTCCTTCACTTTTCCACTGCGAGATCAATCTGGACCTTTAATTGGTATTATATATGATTTGTGTTGTTCAATAGTGGAGCTTGTACTAGATTCGCAAATCCGAAAACATCCTTTGTCCTTGCTTGTTGTGAGTGCAAAACCCACTTCCGCCGTGGATTTGTTTCCACCAACCCGTGTGAGCGTTGATTTGGTCAAAATAATTCCCTTTTGCAATGCTTGAAATTCAATTTATCTGTTTGTTTTCATAATGCGAAATCTCATATCCACATTGAGGAAAAGACAAGGAATGATATTTTATATGTTTTCTGCATATTGGTGTCATTGCTTCCATAAATGTCTATTTTTATAAAGACTTCATTAGCCAAGTTAAAGAAAATAATAAACTTTGGTAAAAAAAATAAAAATTCAACTATTAAGCCGAATTTAGATATAAAATCAATGTTCATATTTCATTTTAAAATGAGTAAAATCCTTTTAATTCATCAGGATTCCTTCCTCTTTGCCCAAATGACCAATGAAATCATTTTTTCTTGCAGACCTGCCCGATCGAGAAAACCAATTCTCGTAGGGATAAAATTTAGCACAGGTTCTAATAGGGGGATTTGAAAATAGCCTTCTGTAACTGGTTTGAACACTTAGTTAGATTTCATTTATTATAATAGGAAAACTTTTTTTTTCTCCAACTTGGAAAATCCATATCTCACATGTGTGTTCACCAGATTAGGATCTGATAATATGGATAGATGGATAGATCATAAGATAAGAGACACATACTTTTTAATAGATTTATTGACACACACAGATCCTCTGGCAGGAATTTCAAAATGGCTTCTCATACATTTTTCTTTTCAATTTGGAAAATTTATATTTCACACATGTGATATTTATTATGGATACTGGACCCAGGGATAGATACAAAAGTTACCAAATAATAGACCCACACCTTTGGATGAAATTCTCTACACAACCACATCCTATGGCGTGCATTTCCAAACCACCTCTTCAATTCCTGTTTTTAACACTTCACATTTTCATAGTTTATCTTTGGTGGCCATTATGATTTTTCTCATTTTGACAAATCTATTCCTTGCACATGTGATCACCAAAAGGAAAAATAAAACCATGGATAGGTAGACAAATATCCAAGGAACAAACCCATGTCATTGGATGAATTTTTGGGCACAAGAACAACATGTAGCGGGCATTTCTAAATGACCTTTGATTCCTGGTCTTGACAATTGGACAATTGTGCCATTTTCAAGGTGATTTTTTTTATTTCACCAAAACCCTAAACCAATGTCACTAGATGATGTATAATATCTCACTAAGCACAACACAACTCATTTCACCTATAGAATATTCTTCCTCTAGCCTAGGCATGCATTTTAATGAACTTGGTGCAGAAAACAGCCTGCACCCCTGTTTTGGCAGATCCATACTTTCTCCACAAACACTCTTAAGACAAACTAAGACCATGGTTAGATATCCAAGTAAACAAGCTACATCCTTACAGGATGGAGCGTGCATTTTTCTTAAACTATGAATTATGGTGGTCATTTTCCCAAGGAAATTTGACTAATTTTCCAAAAAAGACTTGTTTTGGTAGACCCATATCTTTTTCTTCAGACACTTTTTATAAGAAATGAAACCATGGTTAGATAGGTACTTAACCAATATGACATGGCAGGTCAGGGTGGGCATTTACTTTTACCTATGAATTATGGTGGATATTTTCATAAGGAAACTACTTTAGGGCAATTTTTCATCACTTAATCAATCTTGGATTTATTGTCTGTGCAGTCATATTTTTTACACAGTCATACTTTATTTTTCTTTCAGTTTGTAGCCCTGTGTTTTGCACTTGTGAACACCAGAATAAAGATGTGAGACCATGGATTCATAGCCAGATCACTAAAGAACATCCCCGTGCCTTTGGATTAATTTGTTGGCTCAAGGACAACAATTGGTGGGCATTTGAAAATATCCTTGTGTAACTGGTTTTAACGCTTCGGAAGATTTCATTTATTTTTAACAGGAAAACATATTTTTTCTCCAGCTTGGAAAATCCATATCTCACACGTGTGTTCACCAAATAAGTATATGATACAATGGGTAGATGGATAGACAATCAGAGAAGAGATTCATATGTTTTCATAGATTTATTGCAACAAACAGAGCCTCTAGCAGGCATTTCAAAATGGCTTTTTAGACAATTTTTTTTCCATTTGAAAAATTTATATTTCACACATGTGATCTTTAATACGGGCACTGAACCCAGGGATAGATAGACAAGTTACCATATAAAATACCCACAAATTTGTATGAAATATTCTACACAACCACATCCTATGGCGTGCATTTCCAAACCACCTCTTCAATTCATGTTTAAAACACTTGGACACGTTTTCATAGTTTATCTTTGGTAGCCGTTATGATACTTCTCATTTTTACTCATGTATTCCTTGCAAATGTGATCACCAAAAAGAAAAATAAAACCATGGATAGGTATACATATATCCAAGGAACATATCCATGTCATCTGCTAAATTTTTGGGCACAAGAACAACATGTGGCGGGAATTTTCTAAATGACCTTTTATTACAGGTTTTAACACGTGGACAACTGTGCCATTTTGAAGGTGAATTTTTTATTTCACCAAAATATTGAACTAATGTCACTAGCTGATGTATAATATCTCACTAAGCACAACACGACTCATTTCACCTTTAGAATATTCTTCCTCTGACATAGGCGTGCATTTTAGTGAACTTGGTGCAAAAAACTGCCTCGACCCCTATTTTGGTAGATGCATAACTTTCTCCACAAACACTCTTAAGACAAAATGAGACCATAGTTAGATATCTAGGTAAACAAGCTACAACCTTATAGGATGGGGCATGCATTTTTATTAAGCTATGAATTATGGTGGTCATTTTCCCAAGGAAAGTTTGACTAATTTTACCAACAAGCTACGACATGGCAAGTCAGGGAGGGAATTTACTGTTGATGTATTTGTAACTTTGGAATGTATTTACTTGTATATCTTATATTGTATTTTATTGTACCCCAATGTTCCAATCGAGAGAATCATTAATATAATAAAGTCGTGTAAAGTCATAGAGGTTAACCCTCTCTTGTAAGTCGGGGAAATAGTCCCCACAGTTGAGGGGTACTAGGGTTATTAGAATATCCTAGAGAATTTGGCCCTATTGAGTAATTGTCAAGTGGAAAACTAGTATAAATAGAGAGTGAGGCTCTTTATTTTCAACACACACTCGCTCAACTATAGTGCATTTGTGAGAGAGGAGGAGCTCGCACAAGTGAGAGAGAGAATAAGTGTCGAAGATCATATTGGTGTTTTTGGGTTTTACTTTTGCTATTGGTGCTCATTCTATCTCTGATGAAGTTGTGGGATTTTCTCCTTTATGGTTTCCTCGAGGAAAAATCTTTGTGTCTCTTGTCTCTTGTGATTATTATTGTGCGTTTTATTCTCTCAGATAAGATCCTAGATCATATTGATTAAATGATAAAAATATAACATGGTATTAGAGCTAACTTGAGAAGAAGACATTGTGCACCTATAGAAGCTAGGGCCTCTTATAGTTTGGGTCTCTCTCCACAGATCATAAACAAAAGGAGGCTCGGCTAACTCTCCATTGAAGGGCGCATCTTTCAGTCAAAGCAGAATTTGATTCCGGGATTTTTTAGTTTTTGACTTGTCACTACTGCTGGAAATTATGGATTTTCATAGAAGATAAATTTTTTAGTGAGCCCAGCATAGGATTTATCTCCTCCTCAAAATCAAAATTTAGATACCAATATCGAAATTTTTGGTTGGGTAAAACTCCGGGAAAGTGAAACCCTAATTTGACCCCAGAGCAGAAAACCCGAAAAGATTAAAACTAGTCATTTTGATGCATTCGCTATATATCGAGATTGGAGAAGGCTAAGGAGCCAAAAATTTTAAATGCCGAAGATAAATTCTTGATGTACCCTGTGTAAAATTTTTATCCTCAGATTCTCTATTTTCTGGGAGATATCATTTTTCCAAATTAGGGTTCGAGCCTCTCCTAGGATTCATCCCTAAACAAGACACCTAGGTAATATTGTTATATATCAGGATAAAAAGGTCCAAATGAAAATTATCAAGATGTTCTAAATAGGGCATAGACTGTTCTTTCAGTGGTAAATGTTTCAAAACCTGAAGGTGAAACAGTGACACGTGGTAATTTGTACAAGTTCTCTATGATGAACAGTCTTGAAATACATCACCTTGGGAAAACTCTCATAATTCTCAATTTGTGAAACCAATTCTTCTAAAAACTACGGATTTTGAAAGAGGATAGACGAGGCTACTATATTGCAAATTTTCAGACATAGAGGAGTAGTACTTTCGGTTATATAGCAGAAACAATATCACGATATTATGTAGAAGAAATTGAAGAAAACTAGGGCATCAAATATTGTGTAGTTCTGATCATGGTTTTGGGTAAATGAGTATGCTCCTTAGATAACCTTAAGGAGGCACATCTTTCTATCCAATCATATCTGAAAGATTCCAAGTTTTGAAAATTAGGGTTTCTCTAACAAACCCTAGATCATCCAGATCTGGAACCCAGGCGGACACATCAAATCGGTAAGATCTAATCTTTTGCTATTTACATTTGAGGTTCTCATTTCAAAATGGCCTATCACACTAGTTTGATGACAAGCTTGATGAAGCTGACAACTTCCAAGTGTGGAAGTATAAGACCTCTATGATCCTTGAAGAAATTGACTTCGATCAGTATTTCAGTAAGAAAATTCTAGGAGCCAAAGGGAGATGAGGCTAAGGCTAGAGCCAAGAGAATCATTGTATATTCTATTAAAGATCATCTCTCACGTGTCATCCCTAAAGACACCAAAAGGAAGTGCTTGATGCTATGACGAAGAAATCAAAGAAGAATAAGATATTGTTATAACCACCTTGAATGGCCTCCCATGATCATGGGATTCCTTCATTCGAGGAATGTGTACCAAAAAAAAGTAATTAATTTCAGCTGACTCTAGAAGAGTGCACACAAGAAGAAGCTTGACTCATAATAAGATAAGAGAAGATGGGAGCAACTAAAGATCAAGCGCTCACGATTCAAAAAAAGATCCCTCAAGTCATGAGGAATATGAAGAACTCAATTCTTGAAGAACCTCTTATCCATCTTAGCATTTGGATAAGAAATGATGATGTTATGAATGAGTAAGATGATGAATATGAAGGCTCAAGAAGGAGTCTACCCATGAAAAAAATAAAGGTAAGTATTCAATTTTCATTTCATGATATTGTTTTGTTATGCTTTTTTTTTATATTCAATTGATGTGTTATGCATGATAGAATGTTTTCATTAATGACAGTATACTACTAATATGCATGTAATGGGTAAGTAGCTCATAGTGCTTTAAAAATATCCATTGCTACTTATATATAATGAAACCTCTTTGCTGACATATTGGATTAGTGCCAAATCTCAATGATGTCATGGTAAAGCTGGAAGGAATCTAGAAAGTTTCCGTGAGATATGGATGAATGTTGTATTGGCTAAAATACTTGCATGATTATATCTTTATGCATAAGAATTTTCCATTATGAATATGCATACAATCACCTACAAGAAGAGAAGGATGAGACTTGTTCCAAAGAACAAGTGACGACAGTTCAAAATTCACTCTAATAATACAAAATGAAGAACGATGACTAGAATGTGATGTCGAAGAGCTGAAGGGAACTCCATAGTATCTTCCATATGGATCTACAAGATCCAGCATGCAGTAGACAACAACATCGTGGGATAAAAGGAAATATTCGTAGCACGAGGATTATCATGAAAATAAGGCATAGAATAGGAAGAGACATTTGCATCCACTGGAAGTTAATACACATGATAGGAAGACTCATGTGCACAAATTAAATAAGGCCTTGTACAAGCTCAGAAGACACCCATGGGATAGCACATACATGAGGAGCTTGAAGATCACCTAGAGTGATGAAGATCTTAACATTTCCTACAAGGTTGAAGATGAAAGCCTATAGAGGATGACAAACTCACAGATGGATGCGAGAAGAACTTTTGAAAAGGTTGAAGATAGAGGATCTTGGTATCCAGTGACCCTAAATGGATACATATAATATTAGTAGCATAGAAAGATACTTGTCACTCCAGTACATAATCTTTCAAAACATATATTACGAAAGATAGAGGGAGAATGATGCTTCGCTTCATAGGGAGTGATTGCAGAAGATCTTGAGGTTTGACATGGTATGACAGGATGGACAACTTACTGATGGCTCTAGGATTTACTGAGAGTAAAGCGTATTCCAACCTTTACTTCAATATTGAACTTCAGAAGACTAGTGATGCTCTTGCTATATGACCTCTTCCTAACAGGAAAAGAGGAACTCATTAGAGATGCAAGAAGGATACTTGCTGTCGAGTTCAAGATAAAGGGCTTGGGTATGATGCACTAATTTCTAGGCATGGAGGTGTGGTAGAGTGCAGATGGAATCTTCCTTGGACAAGGGAAATATGCAATAGAGATCTTGAAAAGGTTCACAATGACATATTGCAAGGCCATGGCCACACCTATGGCATCGAACTTGAAGCTATTGAGTGATGCTTCATCATAGAAGGTTGATGCCACGATGTATAGTCAGATTATTGGGTCATTGATGTACTTGATGAATACAAGACTAGATATTTTTTTTGCTGTGAACACATTGAGCTAGTTTATGACTGATTGCTGCAAAGCATGTTCTGAGGTACCTGAAGGGTACATTTGATTACAGGCTCAAGTATGAAGCAAATAAGAAGATTAACCTGAAGGGTTATGTAGATTCGTATTAGGAAAGCAATGCCATTGATAGGAAGAGCACTGTTGGGGAAAATATTAAACAAATTATAACAGAATATCCAACAATTTAATTGTCAACCCAGAGAGAGCGTAAACTTGTGAGGTACATAAAAAATATATGCAGGGGCAGAGTATTCTTAACCTATTCTACAACTGAAATTGAATCTAAGTTATGAAAATAGGAAATTGTATGGAAATAAATTAACCTGATAATAAATTTAATTGCAGAAAACATGAAATTTAATAAATTAACCTGATAAAGAAAGATTGAAATTGCATGAAATAAACTGGTGTAAATAAATCAACATTAACTTGTGAGCTCACAGTAAATCTATACTAACAATTCATAAGCAAAACATAACTGGAAACCTATATGAACAACTCATAAGAAAGAAAGTGCTGAAAATCTATATTAACATGGAAGAGTATAGGATTTTCATCAAAGCATAATCTCCATTACAATCAGAAATCCATTCTATGGCTAACTCTAAACTATCCTCTACTTCCAAACCACTAGAGAGATCTCTAACCAAAATGAAGAAAGAGCCCTCCTATTTATACATGAATTGAAGATAACTAATCATAATTACAGATCCACCATTCTCTAAACTTATCCCTCAAAATCCTCAACAAATCTACAACTCATCCCTCAAAATTCTCCAAAAAATATTGGATGAGATATTCTCTCCACACCTCCATGATCTTCTCCTTGAAGTTAGCTCACATTTAGAAGGTGAAATTCGAATCTGAGGCTAGGTGGTCACTTTTGAGCTTTTTAATGTCTTCAAATACACCTGTAAGAATCACCGAACTCATCAAACTTTAAAGTATAATGAAAATATGTTATTTTTCTCAATAATTAACCACAAATTCACTCAAAATATTAAAAAATAAATGAGTTGGAAAATGGTAATTCAAACCCATATTTATTATGAAAGTGGTGAATATTAATGGTTTTATGGAAGGATAAGTGACAAATGGTATATGAAAGGTGAATAAAATGTGGTGTTTTTTCAGCTCAACATTGTTTGCATGTTCTCATGCAACTATGCATTAATTCTCTTTTTAACTTTTCATTGTATAGCTGGTCTTTACATGATGATGGTATGTAACAGTAAATCATTCCATGATTTTGAAATGCATGAGTAGCAACGATTTTTTTTATGGTTGTCTCTTGTGTGACAACCATAACAAATGTTGGTTCTTGTGTTAACAACATTCGCTTGTTTTACTTGTATTTTTGCTTCAATACATAATATTTATGCATTAGAAATGAGGAACCATCAATGTATATTAGAAATAATTTTTTCTTCATATTATGAATCATGCCAATATATATAGCATAGTTTGGGAAATACATGTTGATTAAGGGTAAATGAGATGATGAATATGTAAAATGGTAATGAATAGTTTTCCCCCAACTTAAGATGTATTAGGCAGGGATAATGTTAGGGGTGAATTTTATCCCAGTGGGCTATTTTTCCATGTTTTTCTCCCAAAATACATTCGCCATTTTGCATTTTTGGAAGCCCTGTTTCACCCAATTTTGATGGTATNTATATAAACGATATAAAATCCTTGGAAATTAAAATATTTTTTGAAAAATATCGCCAATCATTTTATAGTTGGTGTTTTAAGAATTTGTAATATTCGCCAATATTTATACACTTTTAAATAAGTATGGTTCCTTAAAATCATCCCTGGTGTTAGGTTTATGAAAAGGAGAAAGGGAATGTAGTGAGGGAATTTTCTAAATTCATTCATTTTCTAGCATTTAAGGAATTACATGGCTAAGGATTAGAAAACAACATACCTCCACTTACCCAAAAAGTTGATGAACTATATAATAGGAATGTGGCTGCTGCTACTGAATGTGAAGGATCTGAGCTGCTGCTTGGTTGGATGAAGTTAAAGATGAGAGATGAAAGTAGAACTTTGGTAGTCTCATATGGCTGAAAGTATGTTGCTGTAAAACTATTGATGACAATCATGCAAAACATATAGTATTCACCTTCTACAAAACCTGATGGTACAATTATCACCATGCGAATAAATGTGTCCATGTCGAACATGGAAAGAATTCATTGGATTATCGACCATTAATGAATGGCGTTAACCAATGAGAGGAAATCTCACCATTGATGTCAATGAGTGACAAGGTACCTAAGTACATCGTGAAAAGTGTGAATAGATGAGCTGATGTCGAGCCACTTGCAAGATCTAACGATCAAGGGACATTGATGTATCCACATGATTGTCAGCGAGAGAACTTTCCATTAAGGAATGCAAGCCTCAAGGTAATAACAATGAACTCTAGTCTCTATCCCATATAAGGTGTTGAGGTCGATGGGAAAAGACTTGTTGAAAGGTGGGCCTTAAGGAATCCCTCATCAGTCAACACGAGTTATACATAATGAGTGGTAGGACTATAGATGAAAGATACAAAGGTCAAACAGTTTTTATGGCAGGGATAACAAAGAAAATGTAGTCCTCGAAAGGAAGATGAATGGTTTTATTCAAAAGAAAAAAGATAAACTGAAAATGAGGAAAATGTGTGTGACTCAATAAGGTAGACATGTGGGAAGTTATCATGTCTAAGGCAGTGAAAAAGTAAACTCTAGCATGGATAATAGATAAGCTTGGAAGGAAAAATGGTAAGTAATCATGACATGGTGTAATGGGTTTCTGAAAAGTTTCTTTGTGGCAGCAAATGTCATGAAATACACAAGGGAAAACTCAACTCCTTTGAGCTTTCAATGGAGAATTTTTTTCTGAAATTTTTCTGCAATTCTGGAAATTATTTCTGCATGCCATTTGTTTGTCTTTGAATTTGCAAAAAGGTTAGCATTTTCCTGCAACAAAATTGTGCGAGTATTAAAAATATAGGAAAACATGTGCTTAACAAACAAGAAAAAACCATTCGGGAAATGGAGTCATAGTTTGAAGTTCTTCAATGGTCTTACAACCATAATCAGTGGTGATTTCTCTATGAAAACTAAGGCAACGTTTCTATTATATCCAGTCAAATTATATTTAAAGCGATGGAAGGAAGATATAAGAAAAGATCCCAGTGAAAAACAGAGGCATCTATCAAGGATGAATCTCTAAGAACACCTATCAAAAGATCCCAGTGAAAAACAGAGCACCTATCAATGGATGAATTCTATCAAAACTATTACAATCACATAACAAATACAATTTCTGATGTAAGAGTGCTTAATTGAGAGTGAATTCCTTGCATACTAATCTAGAAATGTGTGAGAAATGTATTGGCAGAAAACACATTCATGGAAAGGAAACACAAGAAACGCCGACTGAACAAAGAAGAACTTGAAGAACCTCAGAGAGCTCATAGCATACTTCTCATTAAAGCTTCCGAGAAAATTACAGAGATGCAAAACCAGGAGCAGAATGCTTTCTGAATGAAAGTTCACACCCTTCCTCATCAATCGAGGTCCTATTTATAATGTGATGGCTCCCAAGACCAACCTAGAAACAGATCCCAATTTTATCATAGCATGGGAATCAACGTCCTGACAAATTCCTGAGGTGGTAAATGTTTCATTATCACAAAAAAATTGGGAAAATATGCAGTGATGCATGTGCTTGATCAAAACAACAAGTATGGCATCTGGGACTCAGGCTTGCTGGTTGAAAGTGACGTTTCAAAGCACCACCAACGTTCTAGTTCTGAATTGGCTTTGGATTTCTCTTCAACAGCATAGGTGAAGGATCCTTTCATCATTACAAGCACTCTCTCTTATACAATTTCCCCCAAATCTTAACCATTTCACCTCTTTTAGGATTCGGATTGCTGAAAAATAGGGTTTATAGCTCCACCTGCATTCCTCAAATCATGATAGATGTGTGAAATATGAGAGAGGTTTTTGTAATTGACCATTTTCCCCACAAAACCCATGTTTTAATTTTTTCATATTCCCCTCCAGTACTTTGAAATAATCTTTTGAACATGATGACTCTGACAAGATTCCAAATTTATGGAAACATTCCCCATGAATATCCCTTTGATTATCCCAATACATAATACCTGTGTAAAAATTGAGAGAGGTTATTGTAGAATAGCATGTTATGAAAAAAAACCTCTATTTGTTTTGCAAAATTATTTGTTGGTTTGGTGGAAACAGGTCTCGGAAGTTACTAACCAAACAGTCATTTGAAAATCGAGAAAATATCCCTCTAAATATGGCTTCGATTCTCCCGAACCACAACACCTGTGTAAAAATGCAATGAGGTTATTGTACATAAGAATTTTATGAAAAGAAGCCTCTTTCCGTTTCTTCAAATTCATCTTGGATCGGTGGTAAAATATCTCATAAGGTAATGACTAAAACAATCATTTTCATAGAAAGACATGTTTTGTTTTAATGTATAAAATTTCGCTGAGCTTTTAAAACTTAAATCTCCTTCACTTTACCACTGCGAGATCAATTTGGACCGTTAGTAGGGATTATATATGATCTGTATTGTTCAATAGTGGAGCTTGTACTAGATTTCGCGGATCCAAAAACATCCTTTGTCCTTGCTTGTTGTGAGTGCGAAACCCACCTCTGCCGTGGATTTGTTTCCACCAGCCCGTGTGACCGTTGATTTGGTCAGAAAAATAATTCCATTTCGCAATGTGAAATCTCATATCCACGTGGAGAAAAAGACAAGTAATGATATTTTTATATTTTCTTTGAATATTGGTGTCATTGCCTCCATAAATGTCCATTTTTATAAATACTTCATTAGCCAAGTTAAAGAAAATAATAAACTTTGGTAAAAAAAAATAAAAATTTGACTATAAAGCCGAATTTAGATATAAAATCAATGTTCATATTTCTTTTTAAAATGAGTAAAATCCTTTTAATTCATCAGGATTCCTTTCTTTTTCCCAAATGACAAATGAAATCCTTTTTTATTGCAAACCTGCCCGATCTAGAAAACCAACTCCCATAGGGATAAAATTTAGCACAGGTTCTAACAGTGGGAATTTGAATTTATCCTTATGTAACTCATTTTAACACTTAGGCAGATTTCATTTATTTTAATAGGAAAACTTTTTTTTCTCCAACTTGGAAAATCCATATCTCACACGTGTGCTCACCGGATCAGGATCTGATAATATGGATAGATGGATAGATCATAAGAGAAGAGACTCATACTTTTCAATAGATTTATTAACACACACAGATCCTCTAGAAGGCATTTCAAGATGGCTTCTCAGACATTTTTCTTTTCAATTTGGAAAATTTATATTTCACACATGTGATATTTTGTATGGATACTGGACCCAGGGATAGATACAAAAGTTACCAAATAATAGACCCACAACTTTGGATGAAATTTTCTACACAACCACAACCTATGGCGTGCATTTCCAAACCACATTTCAATTCCCGTTTTTAACACTTCACATTTTCATAGTTTATATTTGGTGGCCATTATGATTTTTTTCATTTTGACAAATGTATTCCTTGCACATGTGATCAACAAAAAGAAAACTAAAACCATGGATAGGTAGACATATATCCAAGGAACAGACCCATGTCATCAGATGAAGTTTTGGGCACAGGAACAACATGTGGCAAGCATTTCTAAATGACCTTTTATTACAGGTCTTAATTCTTGGACAATTGTGCCATTTTCAAGGTGATTTTTTTATTTCACCAAAACCCTAAGCCAATGTCACCAGATGATGTATAATATCTCACTAAGCACAACACAACTCATTTCACCTGCAGAATATTCTTCCTCTAACCTAGGCGTGCATTTTAGTGAACTTGGTGCAAAAAAATACCTGCACCCCTGGTTTGGCAGATCCATACTTTCTCCACAAACACTCTTAAGACAAAATGAGACCATGGTTAGATATCCAGGTAAATAACCTACATCCTTACAGGATGGGGCATGCATTTTTCTTAAACTATGAATTATGGTGGTCATCTTCCTAAGGAAATTTTGACTTATTTTCCCAAAATGAATTGTTTTTGGAGACCCATATCTTTTTCTTCAGACACTTTTTATGAGAAATGAAACCATGGTTAGATAGGTACTTAACCAAGCTACGACATGGCAGGTCAGGGCAGGCATTTACTTTTACCTATGAATTATGGTGGATATTTTCATAAGGAAACTACTTTAGGGAAATATTTCATCACTTAGTCAATTTTTCAACACTTAATCAATCTTGGATTGATTGTTTGTGCAGTCATATTTTTTACACAGTCATACTTTATTTTTATTTCATTTTCCAGCCCTTTCTTTTGCACTTGTGAACACCAGAATAAAGATGTGAGACCATGGATGGATATCCATATCACCAAAGAACATCCCCATGCCTTTAGATTAATTTGTTGCCTCAAGGAAAACAACTGGTCGACATTTGAAGATATCCTTATGTAACTGGTTTTAACACTTCGACAGATTTCATTTATTTTTAACAGGCAAACATTTTTTTCCTCCAACTTAGCAAATCCATATCTCACACATGTGTTCACCAGATTAGTATCTGATACAATGGATAGATGGATAGATCATCAAAGAATAGATTCATATGTTTTAATAGATTTGTTGGCACACACAGAGCCTCTGGCGGGCATTTCAAAATGGCTTTTTAGACATTTTTTTTTCAATTTGAAAAATTTATATTTCACACATGTGATCTTTATTACGGACACTGACCACATGGATAGATAGACAAGTTAGCATATAAAATACCCACACCTTTGGATGAAATATTCTACACAGCCACATCCTATGGCATGCATTTCCAAACCACCTCTTCAATTCATGTTTTTAACACTTGGACACGTTTTCATAGTTCATCTTTGGTAGCCATTATGATTTTTCTCATTTTGACTCATGTATTCCTTGCACATGTGATCACCAAAAAGAAAAATAAAACCAGGGATAGGTAGACATATATCCAAGGAACATATCCATGTCATCTGCTAAATTTTTGGGCGCAGGAACAACATGTGATGGGCATTTCTAAATGACCTTTTATTACTGGTTTTAACACTTGGACAACTATGCCATTTTCAGGGTGAAATTTTTATTTCACCAAAATGAGACAAAATGGTTAGATATCTAGGTAAACAAACAACAGCCTTACATGATGGGGCATGCATTTTTATTAAGATATGAATTGTGGTGGTCATTTTCCCAAGGAAAGTTTGACTAATTATCCCAAAAATATTTGTTTTTGTAGACCGGTATCTTTTTGTGAGAAATTAAACCATGCTTATATAGGTGCTTCAACAACCTACGACGTGGCAGGTCATGGTGGGCATTTGCTATTGATGTATTTGTAACTTTAGAATGTATTCACTTGTATATCTTATATTATATTTTATTATACCCCGATGTTCCGATCGAGAGAATCATTAATATAATAAAGTCATGTAAATTCATAGAGGTTAACCCTCTATTGTAAGTTGGGGAAATAGTCCCCACAGTTGAGGGGTACTAGGGTTATTAGAATCTCCTTGAGAATTTGACCCTGTTGAGTAATTGTAAAGAGGAAAACTAGTATAAATAGAGAGTGAGACTCTTTATTTGCAACACACACTCACTCAACTATAGTGCATTTGTGAGAGAGGAGGAGCTCGCACAAGTGAGAGAGAGAACAGGTGTCGGAGATCATATTCGTGTTTTTGGGTTTTACTTTTGCTATTGGTGCTCATTTATCTCTGATGAAGTTGTGGGGTTTTATCCTTTATGGTTTCACTGAGGAAAACTCTTTGTGTCTCTTGTCTCTTGTGATTATTGTTGTGCGTGTTATTCTCTCAAATAAGATCCTAGATCATATTGATTAAATGATAAAAATATAACATGGTATCAGAGCTAACCTGAGAAGAAGTCATTGTGAACCTCCAGAAGCTAGGGCCTCTTACATTTTGGGTCTCTCTCCATAGATCAATAGCAAAAGGAGGCTAGGATAACTTTCCATTGAAGGGCGCATCTTTCAGTCGAAGAAGAATTTGATTCTAGGCATTTTTAGTTTTTGACTTGTCACTACTGCCGAAAATTAGGGATTTTCAAAGAAGATGAATTTTTGAGTGAGCCCAACATAGGATTTCTCTCCTCCTCAAAATTAAAATTTAGAGACCAAGATCAAAATTTTTGGTTGGGTAAAACTTCGGGAAAGTCAAACCCTAATTTGACCCTAAACGAGAAAACCCTAAAAGACTAAAACTAGTCATTTTGGTGCATTCGCTATATATCGAGATTAGAGAAGGCTTATGAGCCAAAAATTTTAAATTCAAAATATAAATTCCCAATGTACCCTATGTAAAATTTTGAGCCTCAGATTTGCTATATTATGGGAGATATGATTCCTCCAAATCAGGGTTCCAGCCTCTCCTAGGATTCATCCCTAAACATGACACCTAGGTAAAATTGTTATATATCGGGATAAAAAGTTCCAAATTAAAATTATCAAGATGTTCCAGATAGGCAATGGACTATACTTTTGGTGGTAAAGGTTTCAGAGACCGAAGGTGAAACAGTGACACATGGAATTTTGTTCAAGTTCACTATGATGAACAGTCCTGAAATACATCACCTTGGGGAAAATCTCATAATTCCCAATTGGTGAAACCAATTCTTCTAAAACCTATGGTGTTCGAAAGATGATAGATGAGGCTACCACAGTGAAAATTTTCAAACATAGACAAGTATTACTTTCGTATATATAGTAGAAACAATATTAGGAGATTGTGTAGAATAAATTGAAGAAAACTTGGGCATCAGATATTTTGCAGTTATGATCACAGTTTTGGAAAAATGAGTATGCTCTTCGGCTCACCTTGAGGAGGCACATCTTTCTATCCAATCATATCTAAAATATTTCAAGTTTTTAAAATTTGGGTTTCTCTGACAAACCCTAGATTAGACAGATCCAGAACCCGGGCTGACACCTCAAATTGGTAAGATCTAATCTTTCGCTATTTAAATTTGAGGTTCTCATTTCAAAATGACCTATCACACCAGCTTGATGACAAGATTGGTGAAGCTGAAAACTTCCAAGTGTGGAAGTATAAGACCTCTATGATCCTTGAATAAATTGACTTGGATCAGTACTTTAGTAAGAAAGGTCTAGGAGCCAGAGGGAGATGAGGCTAAGGATAGAGCCAAGAGAATCATTGTAGATTCTATTAAATATCATCTCTCACATGTCATCCCTAAAGACAGCAAAAGGAAGTGTTCGATGCTATGACGAAGAAATCAAAGAAGAATAATATATTGTTATAACCACCTTGAATGACCTCCCAGGATCATGAGATTCTTTCATTCGAGGAATGTGTGCCAGAAGGAAGTAATTAATTACAGCAGACTCTGGAAGAGTGCAAACAAGAAGAATCTCAACTCATAATAAGAGAAGAGAATATGGGAGCAACTAAAGATCAAGAGCTCATGATTCAAAAAAGATCCCTCAAGCGATGAGGAATATGAAGAACTCAATTCTTGAAGAACTTCTTATCCATCTTATCATTTGGATAAGAAATGATGATGCTATGAATGAAGAAGATGATGCAGATGAAGGCTCAAGAAGGAGTCTACCCACGAAACAAATAAATATAAGTATTCAATTGTCATTTCATGATATTGTTTTGTTATGCATTTGTTTATATTCAGTTGATGTGTTATGCATGATAGAATGTTTTCATTAATGACAGTATACTACTAATATGCATGTAATGCGTAAGTAGCTCATGGTGCTATACAAATCTCGATTGCTACTTATATAGAATGAAACCTCTTTGCTGACATATTGGATTAGTGCAAAATCTCAATGATGTCATGGTAGAGATGGGAGGAATCTAGAAAGTTTCCATGAGATATGGATGAATGTTGTATTGGCTAAAATAGTTGCATGATTATATATTTATGCATAAGAATTTTCCATTATGAATATGCCTTCTGAAATGTTTCTAACCATACAACTAATTCATTTGACTTATAAGAAATATCACGTACAATCGCCTACAAGAAAAGAAGGATGAGACTTGTTCCGAAGAACAAGTGACGACATTTCATGATTCAGTCTAATAATACAAAATGAAGAATGATGACTAGAATGAGATGTTGAAGACCTAAAGGGAAGTCCGTAGCATCTTCCATATGGATCTACAAGATCCAGCGTGCAGTAGATGACAACATCGTGGGATACAAGGAAATATTCGTAGCATGAGCATTATCACAGAAAGAAGGCATATACTACGAAGAGACATTTGGAGACATTGGAAGTTAATACAATTGATAGGAAGACTCATGTGTGCAAATTAAATAAGGCATTATACAAGCTCATAAGACACCCATGGGATAACACATAAATGAGGAGCTTGAAGATCACCTAGAGTGATAAAGATCTTAACCTTTGATACAAGGTTGAGATGAAAGCCTATAGAGGATGACAAACTCACAAATGGGTGTGAGAAGAACTTTTGAAAAGGTTCAAGATAGAGGATCTTGGTATCCAGTGACCCTAGATGGATACATAGAATATTAGTAGCAGAGGAAGCTACTTGTCACTCCAGCATAGAATGTTTCAAAACATAGATTATGAAAGACAGAGGGAGAATGATGCTCCGCTTCAGAGGGAGTGATTATAGAATATCTTGAGGTTTAACATGGTACGACAGGATGGAAAACTTATTGATGGCTCTAGGATTTATTGAGAGTAAAGAGGATTCGAACCTTTACTTCAAGGTTGAAGGCGGAATACCAGTGATGCTCTTGCTATATGACCTATTCCTGATGGGAAAAGAGGAACTCATTAGATATGCAAGAAGGAGATTTTCTCTCGAGTTCGAGATAAAGGACTTGGGTATGATGCACTACTTTCTAGGCATGGAGGTGTGGTAGAGTGCGTATAGAATCTTCCTTGGACAAGGGAAGTATGCAGTAGAGATCCTGAAAAGTTTCACGATGATAGACTACAAGGCCATGGCCACACCTATGGCACCAAACTTGAAGCTATTGAGTGATGCTTAATTAGAGAAGGTTGATTCCACGATGTATTGTCAGATGATTGGGTCATTGATGTACTTGACGAATAAAAGACTAGATATTTGCTTTGCTGTGAACAAATTGAGCCAGTTTCTGACTGATTGCTACAAAGCATGTTCTGAGGTACCTGAAAGGTACAGTTAATTACAGGCTCAAGTGTGAAGTAAATCATAAGATTAACCCGGAGGGTTATGTAGATTCGTATTGGGCAGGTTGTGCCATTAATGGGAAGAGCATGGTTGGGGAAAATATTAAACAAATTATAATTGATATCCAACGATTTAATTGTCAACCCAAAGAGAGCGTAAACTTGTGAGGTACATACAAAATATATGCAGGGGCAGAGTATTGCTAACCTATTCTACAACTGAAATTGAACCTAAGTTATGAAAACATGAAATTGTATGGAAATAAATTTAATTACAGAAAACATGAAATTACATACATTAACTTGATAAAGAAAGATTGAAATTGCATGAAATAAACTGGTATAAAGCAATCGACATTAATTTGTGAGCTCAAGGTAAATCTATACTAACAATTCATAAGCAAAACATAACTAAAAACCTATATGAAAAACTCATAAGAAAGAAGTGTTGAAAATCTATATTAACATGGAAGAGTATAGGATTTTCATCAAAGCACAATCTCCATTACAATAAGAAATCCATTCTATGACTAACTCTAAACTATCCTCTACTTCCAAACCACTAGAGAGATCTCTAACCAAAATGAGGAGAGAGCCCTCCTATTTATACATGAATTGAAGATAACTAATCATAATTACAGATCCACTATTTTCTCAACTTATCCCTCAAAATCCTCAACAAATCTACAACTCATCCCTCCAAATTCTTCAACAAATATTGGATGAGATATTCTCTCCACACCTCCATGATCTTCTCCTTGAAGTTAGCTCACATCTAGAAGATGAAATTCGAAACTGAGGATAGGTGGTCACTTTTGAGCTTGTTAAAGTATTCAAATACACCTGTAAGCATCACCGAACTCATCCAACCTTAAATTTTAATGAAAATAAGTTATTTTTCTCAATAATCAACCACAAATTCACTCAAAATACTCAAAAATAAATGAATTGGAAAATGGTAATTCAAACCCATATTTATTAGGAAAGTGGTGAATATTAATGGTTTTATGGAAGGATAAGTGACAAATGGTATATGAAAGGTGAATAAAATGTGGTCTTTTTGTGGCTCAACATATCCCCCAACATGTCCTCATGCAACTATGCAGTGATTTTGTTTTTAACTTTTGGATTTATAGTTGTGCTTTACATGATCATGGTATGTAACAGTAAATCATTCCATGATTTTGAAATGTGTGAGTAGCATTGATTTTCCTTATGGTTGGCTCTTGTGTGACAACTATAACAAATGTTGGTTCATGTGTTAACAACATTTGCTTGTTTTACTTGTATTTTTTATGCAATACATAATATCTATGCATTAGAAATAATGAACCATCAATGTATATTAGAAATCCCTTTTTCTTCATATTATGAATCATGCCAATATATATAGCATAGTTTGGGAAATACATGTTGATTAAGGGTAAATGAGATGATGAATATGTAAAATGGTAATGAATAGTCCCCCCCCAACTTAAGATGTATTAGGTTTATGAAAAGGAGAAAGGGAATGTAGGGAGGGAACTTTCTAAATTCATTCATTTTCTAGCATGTAAGGAATTACATGGCTAAAGATTAGAAAACAACATACCTCCACTTACCCAAAAAGTTGATGAACTATACAATAGGAATGTGGCTATTGTTGCTGAATGTGAAGGATCTGAACTGCTTCTTGGTTGGATGAAGTAAAAAATGAGAGTTGAAAGTAGAACTATGGTAGTCTCATATAGCTGGAAGTATGCTGCTGTAAAACTACTGATGACGATCATGAAAAACATATAGTATTCACCTGCTACAAAACCCGATGGTACAATTCTTACCATGCAAATAAATGTGTCGATATCGAATATGGAAATAAGTCATTGGATTACCGACCATTAATGAATGGAGTTAACCAACATGAGGCAATCTCACCATTGATGTCAATGAGTGCCAAGGTACCTAAGTACATCATGCAAAGTGCAAATAGATGCGCTGATGACGAGCCACTTGCAAGATCTAACGATCAAGGGACATTGATGTATTCCCATGATTGTCAGCGAGAGAACTTGCCATTAAGGCATGCAATCCTCAAGGTACTAACAATGAACT
The DNA here is from genome assembly GCA_001517045.1 of Pseudotsuga menziesii. Lineage (NCBI taxonomy): Eukaryota > Viridiplantae > Streptophyta > Pinopsida > Pinales > Pinaceae > Pseudotsuga > Pseudotsuga menziesii. Next base: position 79,484 of record LPNX011019433.1, on the reverse strand, counting down.
CTAGTCTCTATTTGAGATAAGGTACTGACGTCGATGGGGAAGTACTTGTTGAAAGGTGGGCCTTAAGGAATCCCACATCAGTCAACATGAGTTATAAATAATGAGCGGTAGGACTATAGATGAAAGATATGAAGGTCAAACAGTTTTTATGGAAAGGATAACAAAGAAAATTTAGTCGTGGAAAGGAAGCTGAATGGTTTTATTGAAAAGGAAATAGATAAACTAAAAATGAGGAAAATGTGTGAGACTTAGAAAGGTAGACATGTGGGAAGTTATGATGTATAAGGCAATGAACAAGTAGACTCTAGCATGGATAACAGATAAGCTTGGAAGGAAAAAGGGTAAGTAATCATGACATGACGTAATAGGTTTATGAAAAGTTTCTTTGTGGCAGCAAATGTCATGACATACACAAGGGAAAACTCAATTCCCAAGAGCTTTCAATGGAGCATTTTTTCTTGAAAATTTTATTTGATTCTGGAAATTATTTCTGTGTGCCATTTGTTTTTCATTGAATCTGCAAAAATGTTAGCATTTTCCTGCAACAAACTTGTGAGAGTATTAAAAATATAGGAAAACATGTGCTTAACAAAAGTTAAAGAGAATAAATAAAATGCTCTTATACCTTAAAAGTAGCAACCCCTCTTGTCAAAACCTATTTCTAAGTGACTTACGAAAACAAGTTAGTGTAAAACATGTATCAAAGCAGGAAGATCTTAGGCTTAAGAAGAGTCCAAGTTTTTTTGTAAATTTTTATATTTTATTTTTATGATTTTTTTTTTAATATTTAATTTTTATTTTGTTTGTTTATAAGAACAAAGAGAACTTATATATATATATTAATTTTATCACACCATTTCGTATGCATATGTTTTACTGTTATTTTATTATTAATATATATATTTTTAAGTTGTTTGTAAAAAAAAAATTTTAATTTAATTTTGTTTAAAAACAAAATATATTTTGTAGATATTTTTATTTTTTATATAAACTAATTTAATTTTAATTTTTAATTATTTCATGTTTTTTTTCCTTTACAACAAAGCATAAATAAAAATGAAGTATTATTGATTTAATTTTATGTTATGTAGTATTTTTATTTTATTCATTTTTAGATTTTTTAATGTTTATACAGAGATTAGTGTGTCCTTACATAATGATTGATAAATCGAGAGAGAGGGTCGACACTTTCAGTGGTCGACCCCTCTAGAAGTAGACTATCTTATTGATCAAACAAGCAATTTTTTTTATGATAAGTCTGATAGCTTGAAACCAACACTACCTCCCCTAAACGGAAGATGTGCCACGTCCTCCTGTGCAAAAAATAAAAATAAGAGAAAGGCTTGGCTGCGAGAGTAGCTGCCTTCGATTTTAAAGACGCGTAGTAGTTTTATTAATATCATTATTTTATGTTTTCTTAGATTAGTTTGTTTATTTACCTATCGTTAATTTGTATTTATATGACCCTTCATATGATCCTTTGTATATATTATTTTAATTTTGATTACTTTTTATATATACAAATATAAGGTTTTATTAGGTATTATTTTTTAAATGTTTAATATTTTTTCTTCTTTTATAATGAAATAAAATAAAATAAAGTATTATTGTTTTGGTTTTATGCTTGTTTAGTATTTTTTTATTTATGTTTTATTTTTATTTATTTTTTGTTAATTAACTTTGGTATTACTTAGTATATATATATATATATATATGTATGTATGTATGTATGTATGTATGTATGTATGTATGTATGTATGTAATTTTTGTGTTATTGTTGCTAAATTTATATATTCTAAAATTTTATTTTATACAAGAATCAGTGGTGGCAATGTCTTCAACATTGTCATCTATTTTCTTGTAGAAAATATATTATTTGCATTAAGGCTAGCTGTAATTCTTTTTCAAAGATGGGAAGATGTCTTGGAAAATGTTGAGATGTGAACTTCAGTAAAAGCAATGAAACCAGAGGATCAAATTGAGTGGCTGAGAAGAGCATTGGATCAGGCTCATCATGATGTGGCTAATGCTCAACGTCAGATTGAAAATGTGCAAAATGCTATTAATCATGTTCTTGTTCAACCTCAACAACAATCTCATTCTGCCAATGATCAGTTGATAGAGATGGGCCTACGTGCTTATTAGAATTACAAAATTCAATGGAAAAAGTGTAGCGTTGCTCGAACCTTACATCATTGATTTGACTGCTTCCTCTTTTTTGGCCTTTACAAATATCGAAGGTGCATACTTCAACTTGAGAATGTGACAGATTTTGACAACAACTATTAGCCCTTGCAGGCTTGGCCCATCCGTTCTAAATTGAAGCCTCATGTATAGTATGAGTAGGGTCTTCTCATGTCTCACTGTATTCCTATCTGATTAGTGCATGTTGCTACCACAATTATTAGTATGCAAATGGTCTCCATCCTTAGAATCTTAGCAATTGAAACTCATGAGAATTGTACCCGTGGATTCTATGTTTTAATGGATAGGCGATCATTTTGCGGCGCTTAACATACCATGAATACACTTCCTCCGGAAATCTTCTACAAAAATAATTTTTTCCTTAAGATCAGATTTTATGTCATATGGGCAGTACCTGAACGGTGGTGGAACAACCGACCGAGTCCCATGTGAAGGGGTAAACTGATGAAGAAAAAAAATCAAAGAAAGATGGCACGAGTGTAGTGGAAGGAGAAAACAAAGCAAATCATTGTACTGAGTAGAGTGTTGGAAGAGGTGAAGACGTTGGCTACACCGCATGGAAGGATCCCAACACCCAGGGCGATAGAAGTAACCAGTAGGCTGCTAGTGGCCCAAACATAGGTCACTTCAGGAGAGCAGTGCTTGTTGTTGATTCCACTAATTTATATTCATTTACCAGACTCAGAGATGTAAGAAAGATTTCTCCCTTAGGATCAAATTTATATAGTGTCATTAGAGGTACCCATGCAGAACTCACATCACGGAGGAGCTAAGGGTAAGAGTCTGCACGACAAATTATAAGTGTTGTTGGATAACTCTCTCTTGGAATATGTTCAGGCGAGGTTCCCAGGACTTTTTTAGGTGCATCAGTTAGGTGTGATAAATAATTGCTCCATAAAATGAATGAACATCAGCCAAAATGTGATATTGAAATGATCGAAGTAAAGAATGTCCTATCTCTATAAATTTTCACCAAGTTTCTATGATGGTTTCCGATTAAATTTATTGTTTGTTGACGCATTAAAAGCACAAAATATTAAATTATTGCCACCATTTCTTTGTGACCGATCGCTACCAATACTAGGATCGAGTTGAGACAAGCATCAAATCAATGAAACACATGTTCGAACTACCATGAGTTTGATGTTTGATGGTGATAGTTGTAAGGATACAATGAAATCCAAAGATCTAGCTCATTAAACAAAAACTCGACAACAAAGGAAGAATCCAGAAAACCAAGGGATATCAATTCTTTAATTTCATGGAGATAGTTCTGATATGCAGTTATCTTCTCAAGGCCACTGAATAGATAACACCAGGTCAAATCTGTCAATGATCTGAGCATTTTCTGCCTGTGATTGAGGAGTAGTTTTCAAAGGATAACTACCGGATCATTGTGACCATTCATGTAGATCGAGCTAAATGGTGGGATTTAATTTCAGTCTATGCATCAAATCTAGTTCTCTAATATCACCAAATGTTTTCCCTTAAAAGCGGTCTGCAAAGAATCTGCCCAGTATTGGACATTTATCAAACGCATTGGTTAAGCTAATATATACATCCAATACTAATTACAAGTTAAGATAATTCGAATTAACCAGAAATTAATCGAATCAATATAATGCGTCAATTTGAATTAACGTCAAAGAACCCATAATTGGTCTTTGTTGAACCAATTAATCGTTAAAGAATGGTGCTAAAGGATCTGGTGAAAATTTATCTCTAGGTCTCCAATATCCACTGTCGTTAATCATTTAATTAAAAGGATCTGCCAAATAATCCTTTGGTTTAATGAAAAATTTGATTCTCCACTAATGGAGAAAATTATATGTTCACATCGGTGTCTATGCGTCATCAATTTCATTGACCATGCGTTTGGATACACTCATAATTTGAACATTCTTGATTAATTCACCTACGTCATTGGGGGAATGTTCAGTTATTGAATTCAGCTAAAAATAGAATGGGTTGTTATCCATTAAAAAAGGGAACGTACAGGATCTCAAAATCATGTCGACGATACCCTTCTCTCCGCGTTAAGGGCAGAAATTGGTATGGTTTGTTGAACTATTAGTTAGCTGCAGTTAAATATTTTAATGTGTTAGTTTCTTTTTAAGGATTAGATAGCTTCCAATCCTACCAAACTCAATGGTTTCAACGTGAATTATGGTGCCAATCATCCAAAACCCTACATGAGCATAGTCTCCTTCATGAGGTGGAGGAAGAAAGCATATATCCTACAGGGCGCTATCAGCCTGAATCACTTCAGATTGGCTCAATGCAATATTTCATTTCCAGTTTTGATTTTTAATTTTAATCGATTTTGCAGGTATGAGATTGGGCTGGAAGAAAAATACATGCGTGCGCCATTCTAGGCAAAAGATGACGAACAATAAACTTGTGGTTGTCAAATCCAATAAATCTAGTTTGTATATTTGTTTTGATTGCAGGTTTCATATGAAAAGTTGTTTGCAGGCTGCGCATGGAGGCCGAAAAAGCTCTGTTTTATTTATTTTATAAAAATTGTTACTCATTTTTTCTTTTTAATATTAATACTAATGTTTGTTTATATATATATATATATATATATATATATATTAGAATGTTTTTTATTTGTTTTTTGTTTTTTGTTTTTTTTTAAGTTTGGTTTTTATTATATATATATATATATAGTTGCAGGTTTTCTTCTAAATCAAAAAGATTCATTTATTTTTTAAAGTTTTCTTTCTATTTTATTTATGCATATATTAATATTTAATATTTAATTTTAATGTTTAAAAGTAAAATGTTTTAATGTGTATAAACCTAGTTAATTTCTTACAATTTATTTAAAAAAGACTTTTAGAAAGAATAATATTAGAAATAAATATACATTGTTTTTTTTTATACTATTCCTATTAAAAGATTAAAAAGTGCTTTTAAATAAATAATAATAATTCTTAATACAAACCGGTATATGTGTTTATTTATTTGTTTATTATTTTTACTTGTTAATTAATTAATTTATTTTAATTTATAATTGTTAAAAAAAAATTCTTAATGCATTTCTATTTCTCGAGCAAGAAAATTATTAAATAAAAATAAAAATAAAAGAGACCAAAAACTTCATGAAATTTTTAGATTTAATTTTCTTTTTATTTCTAACAAAATTAAAAAACAATAGTAATTTAAGGCTATTTAGAAATAGAATTTTAACAAAATAGGAATATTAAAGTAAATTAAAACAAAGCTAATTTTAAGCTGAAAAAATAAAAACTAAACCTACCTACTCTAATTGGAAATTAAAGATTGTTTACATAAAATGAAATTTCCAATGCAACCATCTATCTAACAGAACTAAACAAAAATTCAGATCTAATTTAACAAAATGAAATCTAAGATGTATAAAAATATATGAAACTAAGTGCAGAAAATGTAAGTTAATAAAATAAAAGCAAAAGCAAAACTAATTTAAACTAGTACTTACTTGAAAACATTGTTTGATGCAGCATTTATTTGTAGGATATTCTTCAGGATGTTGATCACCCGAGATTCCTTCTTCCTTCTTTTCAATCTCTAGTTTGAACAGGTGCTTCTCATTTGATATGCATGATTCTTCAAATGTCAATTCTTCTTTCACTTCAGGAGGAGTAGTAAATCTTTTAGCTGCTATCAAGACCTCCTTTTCTTTGGAAGAGGAGATCCTTGCTTTTGCTAGGAGTTGAGAGAGTTGATCTAGACTTGTGCTCAAAATCATTTGACTGAAATCAAATCAAGTACTAGAAAAAAAGAGTAAATGACAAGAACAAAAACAGTAACACAAAATGAGTGCAAAAACAGAAAAAGGTGCACAAAAATCTGTACAAAACAAAGAATAAACATATACAAAGTTAGAAATAAGTTAGTATAAAATAAAGATGCCAAAAAAATGAAAACAATCCAAACTTTACACTACAAAGTGTAAAAGAAAACTTGCACAAAAACAAACTTGAATTTGGAGAAAAAGAAAATACTTTAAAGAAAAATGAACACATTTGCAAAAACAAAGGAACAATAAGGCTTTGGGGCACCCCACTATAGTGGATGCATTTGGCTGTTACACCACAAAAATTTTGGAAATTCCGTAGTGAAGTCGTCCTTGTGTCTTACCGTTTTCCCCTCCCTCTTGCTATGTAATGTAAAATTAATCTATCTATTTATCTAAACTTTGATCCCTTTTAGCACCTCAGCAACGACGCCAAAATGTTGGGAAAAATATTAAACAAATTATAACAAATATCTAATGATTTAATTGTCAACCTGGAGAGAGTGTAGAGTATTGCTAACCTATTCTATAACTGAAATTGAATCTAAGTTATGAAAACAAGAAATTGTATGGAAATAAATTTAATTGCAGAAAACATGAAATTGCATAAATTAACTTGATAAAAAAAAGATTGAAATTGCATGAAATAAACTGGTATAAAGCAATCAGCATTAACTTGTGAGCTCACGGTAAATCTATACTAACAATTCATAAGCAAAACATAACTAAAAATCTATATGAACAACTCATAAGAAAGAAAGTCCTGAAAATCTATATTAACATGGAAGAGTACACGATTTGCATCAAAGCATAATCTCCATTACAATCAGAAATCCATTCTATTACTAACTCTACACTATCCTCTACTTCCAAACCGCTAGAGAGATCTCTAACCAAAATGAGGAGAGAGCCCTTCTATTTATACATGAATTGAAGATAACTAATCAGAATTATAGATCCACTATTCTCTCAACTTATCCCTCAAAATCCTCAACAAATATACAACTCATCCCTCAAAATTCTTCAACAAATATTGGATGAGATATTCTTTCCACACCTCCATGATCTTCTCCTTGAAGTTAGCTCACATCTAGAAGATGAAATTCGAATCTGAGGATAGGTGGTCACTTTTGAGCTTGTTAAAGTCTTTAAATACACCTGTAAGCATCACCGAACTCATCCAAACTTAAAGTATAATGAAAATATGTTATTTTTCTCAATAATTAACCACAAATTCACTCAAAATACTCAAAAACAAATGAGTTGGAAAATGGTAATTCAAACCCATATTTATTATGAAAGTGGTGAATATTAATGGTTTTATGGAAGGATAAGTGACAAATGGTATACGAAAGGTGAATAAAATGTGGTGTTTTTGTGGCTCAACAAGCACTTTGGGGTGCTACTTTAGTATGAGATTAGGTGTGATCTCTTGGTTTAGCAGGAAGGAGTCCTGCATGGCGCTAAGAATAGCTGAGGAAAAATATGTTGCCACTTGCTCGACTATTTGGGAGGTAGTATGTTTCTTTTGAAAACTACTATTTGATTTGATTGATATGACTTACATTTTTGTATGATGCAGAGAGGAGCAGTGAAGCTCTAGTATGTGATCCAGATCGAGATCTCTCAAAAGAGTGAGTTCTAGCATAGCCAGTGAGACATGTTGTCTAAGCATAAAATATTAGTGAAGCTCGTAGGTTGCTCAGATGTAAACGGTCCTGTAGGTTTTCCTTGGATGTAATCAGTCATGGCAAAGCTCGCAGGTTATCCTTGGACATAATCATCCCTGATATGATTCTATGCTAGAAATGGCTAGAGTGAAGTTTGAGTACTTCAGGGAGAAGATTGGTGTTCTTTAGATTGAGGTTCCTTCCAAGGAGAAGTGATGAGTCTGAGAGCCTTTCTGACATGGTGGCAGGATTGGTTCCTCCCATGGTCACATGTAAGTGCTGTGCCTTTCTGACATGGTGACAGGATTGGTTCCTCCCATGGTCAAATGTAAGTGCAGAGCCTTTTTTACATAGTTGCAGGATGTGTTCCTCCCATGGTCATATATAAGTGCAGAGCCCTTCTGACATGGTAGCGAGATGTGTTCCTCCCATGGTTAGATGTAAGTGATGAGCCTTTCTAACATGGTGGCAGGATGGGCCTCACATGGTCGGATGTAAGTGCAGGGCCTTTTTGACACGGTGGTAGGATGGGCCTCCCATGGTAGGATGTAAGCGTTGAGCCTTTCTGACATGGTGGTAGGTTGGGCCTCCCATGGTTAGATGTAAGCGCTGGGACTTTTCAACATGGTGGCAATATGGGCATCCCATTATCGGATATAAGTGTTGAGACCTACAACCAGCATGAAAAAGGGCTGGCTCTGTAGAACTACAACCAGCATGAAAAAGGGCTAGCTCTGTAGTGGAAATCCTTGCAAAGGAAAGGTACTGCATCCAACATGAAAAAGGGTTGAATTTGTAGGAAATCCTTGCAGAGGCAAGGTACTGCATCCAACATGAAAAAGGGTTGGCTATGTAGTGGAAATCCTTGCAAAGGCAAGGTACTGCATCCAGCATGAAAAAGGGTTGGCTTTGTAGTGGAAATCATTGCAAAGGAAAGGTACTGCATCTAGCATGAAAAAGGGCTGGCTCTGTAGTGGAAATACTTGCAGAGGCAAGGAACTGCTTTCATCATGAAAAAGGGTTGGATATGTTGTGGAAATCCTTGTAGAGGTAAGGTACTACATCTAGCATGAAAAAGGGCTCGCTCTATATTGGAAATCCTTGTAGAGGCAAGGTACTGCATCCATCATGAAAAAGGGCTGGCTCTGTTGATGAATATCTACATGGAGGCTAGGCCTACATCCAACATGAAAAGGGTTGGCTCTGTAGAAATTCCTATGACGAGTAGATTTGAGAGATAGCACCATTGTTCGAGATAGTGCATAAGTGATGTTGATGATGATCCAGTGATGAAGACTTGTACCGATGAACTATGTCAAGAGAATACCTTCCTAGTTAAGAGAGAGTGTTGATGTATTTATAACTTCGGAATGTATTCACTTGTATATCTTATATTGTATTTTATTGTACTCAAATGTTCCTATCGGGAGAATCATTAATATAATAAAGTCATGTAAAGTCATAGAGGTTAACCCTCTGTTGTAAGTCGGGGAAATAGTTCCCACATTTGAGGGGTACTAGGGCTATTAGACTCTCCTAGAGAAGTCGGCCCTATTGAGTAATTGTCAAGTGGAAAACTATTATAAATAGAGAGTGAGACTCTCTATTTGCAACACACACTCACTCAACTATAGCGCATGAGTGAGAGAGGAGGAAATCGCACAAGTGAGAGAGAGAACAGCTGCCGAAGATCATCTTTGTGTTTTTGGGTTTTACTTTTGCTATTAGAGCTCATTCTATCTCTAAGGAAGTTGCAGGGTTTTCTCCTTTATGGTTTTCCCGAGGAAAACTCTTTGTGTCTCTTATCTCTTGTTATTATTGTTGTGCATGTTATTCTCTTAGATAAGATCCTAGATCATATTGATTAAATGATAAAAATCTAACATTTACTTCTACCTATGAACTATGGTGTACATTTTCATAAGGCAACTGCTTTAGGAAAAATTTTCATTACTTAGTCAATCTTGGATTAATTGTCTGTGCAGTCATATTTTTTACACAATGATACTTTATTTTTCTTTAAATTTGCAGCCATGTCTTTTGCACTTGTGAACACCAAAATAAAGATGTGAGACCATGGTTGGATAGCGAGATCACCAAAGAACATCCCCATGCCTTTGGATTAATTTGTTGGCTGAAGGACAACAATTGGTGGGCATTTGAAAATAGATTTTGTAACTGGTTTTAACACTTAGGCAGATTTCATTTATTTTTAACAGGCAAACATTTTTTTCTCCAACTTGGAAAATCCATATCTCACATTTGTGTTCACTAGATTAGGATATGATACTATGGATAGATTGATAGATCATCAAAGAAGAGATTCATACTTTTTAATAGATTTATTGGCACACACAGAACCTCTGGCGGGAATTTCAAATGGATTTCAGACAATTTATTTTTCAATTTGGAAAATTTATATTTCACACATGTGATCTTCACTATGTATATTGAACCCAAGGATAGATAGACAAGTTACCAGATAACAGACCCACACCTTTGGATGAAATTATCTACACAGCCACATCCTATGGGGTGCATTTCCAAACCACCTCTTCAGTTCCTGTTTTTAACACTTGGGCACATGATTTTCATAGTTTATCTTTGGTGGCCATTATGATTTTTCTCATTTTGACATATGTATTCCTTGCACATGTGATCACCAAAATGAAAACTAAAACCATGGATAGGTAGAGAGATATCCAAGAAACGGACCCATGTCATTGGATTAATTTTTGGGCACATGAACAACATGTGGCGGGCATTTCTAAATGACATTTTATCATTGGTCTTAACACTTGGACAATTGTGCCATTTTCAAGGTGAATTTTTTATTTCACCAATTCTATGAACCAATGTCACTAGATGATGTATAATATCTCACTAAGCACAAAACAGCCCATTTCACCTTCAGAATACTCTTCCTCTAACCTAGGCGTGTATTTTAATGAACTTGATGCAGAAAACTGCATGAAACCCTGTTTTGGAAGATCCATAACTTTCTCCACAAACACTCTTAAGAAAAAATGAGACTGTGGCTAGATATGCAGGTAAACAAGCTACAACTTTACAGTATAGGGAGTGCATTTTTCTTAAGTTATGAATTATGGTGGTCATTTTCCCAAGGAAATTTTGACTAATTTTCCCAAAAAGACGTGTTTTGGCAGACTCATATTTTTTTCTTCAGACATTTTTTATCAGAAATGAAACCATGGTTAGATAGGTACTTCAACAAGCTACGGCAGGGCATGTTAGGGAGGGATTTACTTTTACCTATCAATTATGGTGGATATTTTCCTAAGGCAACTGCTTTGGGTCAATTTTTCATCACTTAGTCAATCTTGGATTGATTGTCTGTGTAGTCATATTTTTTACACAATCATACTTTATTTTTCTTTAAATTTGTAGCCCTGCCTTTTGCACTTGTGAACACCAAAATAAAGATGTGAGACCACGGCTGGATAGCCATATCACCAAAGAGCATCCCCATGCCTTTGGATTAATTTGTTGGCTCAAGGACAACAATTGGTGGGCATTTGAAAATAGCCTTCTATAACTGGTTTTAACACTTAGGCAGATTTCATTTATTTTTAACAGGAAAACATTTTTTTCTCCAACTTGGCAAATCCATATCTCACACGTGTGTTCACTAGATTAGGATCTGATACTATGGATAGATGGATAGATCATCAGAGAAGAGATTCATACTTTATAATAGATTTATTGGCACACAGAGAGCCTCTGGCGGGCATTTCAAACTGGCTTTTCAGACAATTTTTTATCAATTTGGAAAATTTATATTTCACGCATGTGATCTTTATTATAGATACTGAACCCAGGCATAGATAAACAAGTTACCAGATAACAGACCCACACCTTTAGATGAAGTTATCTACACAACCACATCCTATGGCATGCATTTACAAACCACCTCTTCAATTTATGTTTTTAACACTCGGAGACATTTTCATCATTTATCTTTGGTAGCCATTATGATTTTTTTCATTTTGACAGATGTATTCCTTGCACATTTGATCACCAAAAAGAAAACTAAAACCATGGATAGGTATACAGATAGCCAAGGAACAAACCCATGCCATCTGCTGAATTTTTGGGCACATGAACAACATGTGGCGGGCATTTCTAAATGACATTTTATTACTGGTTTTAACACTTGGAAACCTGTGCCATTTTCAAGGTGAATTTTTTATTTCACCAAAACCCTGAACCAATGTCACTAGATGATGTAGAATATTTCACTAAGAACAACACAACTTATTTCACCTTCAGAATATTCTTCCTCTGACCTAGGCATTCATTTTAGTGAACTTGGTACAAAAACCTGCATGAATCCCTGTTTTGGAAGATCCATAACTTTCTCCACAAACACTCTTATTACAAAATGATATCATGGTTAGATCTCTAGGTAAACAAGCTACATCCTTATAGGATGGGGCATGCATTTTTATTAAGCTATGAATTATGGTGGTCATTTTCCCAAATAAAGTTTGACTAATTTTCCCAAAAAGACTTGTTTTGGCATACCCATATCTTTTTCTTGAGGCACTTTTTATGAGAAATGAAACCATGGTTAGATAGGCACTTCAACAAGCTATGGCATGGAAGATCAGGGTGGGAATTTACTTTTACCTATGAATTATGGTGGACATTTTCATAAGGGAGCTCCTTTAGGGCAATTTTTTATCACTTAGTTAATCTTGGATTGATTGTTTGTGCAATCATATTTTTTACACAATCATACTTTATTTTTCTTTAAATTTGCAGCTCTGTCTTTTGCACTTGTGAACACCAGAATAAAGATGTGAGACCATGGCTGGATATCTAGATCACCAAAGAACATCCCCATGCCTTTGGATTAATTTGTTGGCTTAAGGACACCAATTGGTGGGCATTTGAAAATAGCCTTTTGTAACTGGTTTTAACACTTGGGCATATTTCATTTATTTTTAACATGAAAACGTTTTTTTCTCCAACTTGGAAAATCCATATCTCAGACGTGTGTTCACCAGATTATGATCTAATACTATGGATAGATGGATAGATCATCAGAGAAGAGATTCATACTTTTTAAAAGATTTATTGGCACACATAAAGCATCTCGCCAGAATTTCAAAATGGCTTTTCAGACAATTTTTTTTTCAATTTGGAAAATTTATATTTCACAGATGTGATATTTATTACGGATACCGAATCCAGGGATAGATATAAAAGTTACCAGATAACAGGGCCACACTTTTTGATGAAATTATCTACAGAACCACATCCTATGGCATGCATTTCCAAACCATCTCTTGAATTTTAGTTTTTAACACTTGAACACATTTTCATAGTTCATCTTTGGTGGCCATTATGATTTTTCTCATTTTGACAGATGTATTCCTTACACATGTGATCACCAAAAATAAAAATAGAAACATGGATAGGTATACAAATATCCAAGGAACAAACCCATGTCATCTGCTAAATTTTTGGGCACTGGAACAACATGTGGTGGGCATTTCTAAATGACCTTTTATTATCGGTTTTAACGCTTGGAAAACTGTCATTTTCAAGGTGAATTTTTTTATTTCACCAAAAACCTGAACCAGTGTCACTAGATGATGTAGAATATATCACTAAGCAAAACAAAATTCATTTCACCTTCAAAATATTCTTCCTCTAACCTAGGCGTGCATTTTAGTGAACTTGGTGCAAAAAGCTGCCTAAACCCATGTTTTGGAATATCCATAACTTTCTCCACAAACACTCTTAAGACAAAATGAGACCATGGTTAGATATCCAGGTAAAAACGATACAGCCTTATAGGATGGGGCATGCATTTTTATTAAGCTATGAATTTTGGTGGTCATTTTCCGAACAAAATTTTGACTAATTTTCCCAAAAAGACTTGTTTCGGGAGCCCCATATCTATTTCTTCAAGAAATTTTTATGAGAAATGAAACCATGGTTAGATAGGTACTTCAACAAGCTACAACATGGCATGTCAGGGTGGGAATTTACTTTTACCTATGAATTATGGTAGACATTTTCATAAGGCAACTGCTTTAGGGAAAATTTTCATCACTTAGTCAATCTTGGATTGATTGTCTGTGCAGTCATATTTTTTACACAGACATACTTTATTTTTATTTAAATTTGCAGCCATGTCTTTTAGACTTGTGAATGCTAGAATAAATATGTGAGACCATGGTTGGATAGCTACATCATCAAAGAACATCCCCATGATTTTGGATTAATTTGTTGTGTCAAGTACAATAGTTGGTGGGAATTTGAAAATAGCCTTCTGTAACTGGGTCTAGCTTAATGGTAGAGTGCCTGCTTTATAAGCAGGAGGTTGAAGGTTCGATTCCTTCGTTCCCTAATGATATTGCAATATTGATGTTTTAAATAAAATATATTTTATTATGATTTATTATGGCTATGAGGGGGGTTCAAAACTTCCCTTGTATGTTACAACAAGGGGGGTTCAAAAACCCCCCTGTAAGTTTATATGAGGGGGGTTCATAACCTCCCCCAAAGGTTTGTAAAGCGTTTTAGGGGGGTTTTGAACTGCCTCTATAGGTACCTACGAGGGGGGTTTAAAACCAACCGCAAAGTTTTGTAATAAAGACTTTTAAGGGGGGTTTTGAACCACCCCCATAGGT